>JAJDFF020000641.1:0-11357 GCA_021527025.2 Geoglossum cookeanum | reverse complement strand
ATGTCGGTCACGTGCCGCCGGCGGACCGCCTGCGGCCCTCAGCCATCTGACGTTTGCCATATGAGCGACCTTTACACATACGACGGCGGATGCCACATCTATTGCGAAATTCAAGACACCACTTGCCCAAGGGCAAAAACTGCTGGTCGAGAAGATGCAGAGGACGATACGCAACCTTTGTCAACTAGAGTCGGATATATCCCAACCGAGCATGACGAAACGCAAGAATGTCCATGGAGCTACAGAAAAGGAAATCGAGGTCCAGAGTCTGAAACAAACAATATTAGACTTTTCGTACTCATCTTTGGATACACAAATACTTGATGATCCATTCCAAGCCCCTCTAGTAGCATATACGGCCGCCTCCGCAGTTCAGATGTCTGCTGGTGAACACGAGACCGATACCTACAACTTGGCTCGACCCCGTTAGCATACTGGGATACTTGCAGCTATTAAGTTCTGTGCTCGTATCATCATTGCAGAGAATATGGACCGCATATGCAAGGCTACATATCCCGACGATAAAAAACAGTATCTTCGAGCCCGAATGGATGAAATACAACGTTGTTGCCAACAGTTTTTGATGGTACAGAGTCCTTCTCCTATGGGAGAGGTGCAGAGTCGATTATCCTATGCCTTTTCCATAAGCCATCTCGACCGCCTTGCCGATAACGTCCATTGGACCAACGAGAATACATTGAGAGTGTCCACCGGCTTTATTGAATTTACTGTTTTTAAGCAATCTCTCCAACAATATACTCAGTTGACACAAAACTTTCTCCTCAAGGATCTGCTGTTTATGGGCTGCTCATACAACCTCCCATTTCGAGAGGCCATGCAGAGTATCAAAGATGACGCTAATGTGCTTGACAACAGTTATTGGTATGGCAAGTCAGTTCAGAAGAAGTTAGGCCCCACATTTGATACTGTTCGACAGTCGATCATGGATGATGAAGAGCACCGACAGCAGTATGTCCACATCGAAAAAAAAATAAGAGAGAGGAACTCATGTGAAGTTTACCTGGACGGCAGATATACGAGAACAACAGTCGAATTTTCCTCGATATACTTATGGTTTTGGTCCACATAACAGCTGGATCACCTGCTCGGGGCCCAGAGATTATGAGTATCAGATGGCGCAACACCCCACAGATGATGCGCAATATTCAGATTATCGATGGCGAAGTGGTTATTCGGACCCAGTATCACAAGTCGCTCAACCTCATCCAAAAGAGTCGATTTATAAGTCGGGTCCTGCTACATGTCATTGGACGAATGCTGATTGCTTACCTGTCCTGGGTACTCCCATTCCGTGAATTCCTGGAGCTGCGATGTGGAATATCTACATCAGCACATCCCAGCTGTTTCTTGTGGAGTAAAGGATTCCACCCTGCATGGCGTGGACCTATGGATGAATCCGACGGCCCAATGCCAGAGGTCGAATATCATCTATCACCAGCCTACCTATCGGAACGACTTAAATGCTGGACTCGAGACCAACTGAAGGGGGTGGAACTTGGTATAGCGTTATATCGTCATGTCGCAATCGCAATTGGGTGGAAAAAGATACAAGAACCACTTAAAAACTGCAGAAATGCAGAAGTGGATCAGATTCTTATGGCACTCGGTATTTTCGACGAAGATGGTGATGGTGATAATTGCCATGCTACTGAGAGAATAGGCCAGGAAGAAAATATGGTAAACAGTATTTTCGATCAACAGAGTTGTCACACTAGCGATACCGCCGAGATTCACTATGCTCGAGGCTCTATTATATAGAATGCACCCTGTCAACGCAACTTGGAAATCTTCCGAAAAGCCAGCCACGCCTGGCATCGACTGTACGAGCTTGACAATATCGACGTGGTAGTTGGCTCCAGTCAGGACCCGAATCAATTGAAACTTGACGGCCCAGCTAGTTACGTGCCCGACATATCGACTGCCAATACTGGTATCAAAAGCTTCCCTTTCGACTACCCATTCACTATTACCACTGAAATCCAGCGGACTATGCGCCAACTGCTGTCTACAAACAACCCTAGTTTCAAGTCTATGGACCAAGCGAGATGCTATTTCATCATGGAAGCCACTAAGAAGGAGCAGAAGTTGGTAATATTGGTTCTGGCAACTGGTGCTGGAAAAACGTTTCCCATATTGCTCAGTGCCCAAACTGAAGGTTCCGTCACCACGGTAGTGATCACGCCATTTGTTTCTCTCATGAACGACTTTCAAAGGCAGTGTAGAGAAGCTGACGTCAGTTGTGAGTGCTGGACACCGGATATGGGTGCTAGGCCCACTATCATCCTGGTAGCAGCAGAGACCATGGCCAACTCCAGCAAGCTCAGCCATGACCTCAGCCGGTGGACTAAGCCAGACAAGAAACTCGTGGACTGTATTGTGCTGGACGAGGCCCAGGTATTGATTAGTGCCTTTTACCGCAAACTGGACTTACTGGCCAGTGTCCTGCCTGCAATTGACTGCCAAAAGGTCCTGCTGACCGCTACCTTACCACCGGCGGCAGTGCCCCTGCTCATGGCTCGCTGCGGACTGACATCTGGAATCATAGTCCAAGCTCCAACCATTCGGCCCAATCTCTGCTACAGAATCATACTAATAAGCAAGTAAAAATGGGCCATTACCGAACAAGACTTGTACACGGAGCTTATAGAATCAGTATCCGCAAAGTCACAGGAGATTGCCCCCAGCGAGAAGATAATCGTTTACACCAAAACCAAGAAGGAAACCCGAAACCTGGCGTACGCCCTAGGCTGCGAATACTACAACGGCGACCTATCACTCCAGGAAAAGAAAGAGGTGGTATCTCGGTGGAGGGACTACCACATGTACAAGGTCATTGTGGCCATATTTGGGGGGTTGGGTATAGGCATTGACCTTCCTAATATCCGATATACCTACCATCATGGCCGCTCAAGCGATATGATGAATACTGCACAGGAGTTTGGCAGGGCAGGAAGAGATGGCAAGACGTCTACCTGCTTCGTGTTCTGCAAATATAGCCCCAGGGAAGCGCGACAGGCAGACTTTCTAGTGAAGCAGGACAGGCAGATAGCAATGGTGCTAGAGTTGCTTGACGCAAGACAGAAGCTGGCCGAGGCCAATGCTGAGGCGCAACACGCTTTTTTCAATACTGCCAAATGCCTACGCGTGGCCTTGACCGAGTATTTGGACACTTGCACTGTGGACTGTGCGGTAGTTGGCGGGGAGATGTGTTCTTGATATGATTCGGACAAGCTTCCTAGCAACGAGACCGAACATCCACTCTGCGACGCGAACTTCACTCCTCCGCTATGGCATGGAGAAGGGCAAAAACTTCAGGTCACTCTGACGCAGATGTAGCGACGAGCGCACATCGAAAGGGAGAGGGCCGACTGTATCCCCATATCGTCATCACCGCCGCCAACTGTCGTGGCTGCGGTCGAAGCCATGGACGTCGCACTCCATGATCTCATGGCCGATATCAGCTAGACTAGTGATGGTGGGGATCGGGATAGAAACGGGGGGGACCCTTCTGATAGTAGAGCACAGTCCAGCGGCCAGACTATTGTGCCAGCTAGCAGCTCCTACACTCTAGACATAGGGTTTGAAAAATTGTCTGGTTGCGCAGAACCGCGATTCCAATCGTCTCCTAGCTTCTCTTCTGTACAGGGTCTTAGTGTCCAGGATTGGGCTATGGTTGATGAAACCGGAATGGAGGAATGGATGTTTGCGCCTACATCGCCTACAGGTCGAACTGTGCCAACGGATCTAATATCTCTCGAGTGTCCAAGCCTGAACAAAGGTCCCACACCCAACAGACTGCAGCGGATCCAGGCAACAAACCAACCACCAAGTATAAATTGCCCCGGTACACAGAATTCTCCTGTCAGTTCTTCCAGTGATTTTTTTACCACCCTCCTAACGCCACCCCACAACTGACGGGCCAGAACTATAGTGAAAACTGCTCCAAGCAGCCGACCCGTCACCGCAGCTGCCACCGTATATCCAGAATGCGCCACTATACCCATATCTTCTTCTATGCCAGATACGGTATATGAGCAAGTCTGGTCCTCGACACATGGCCGAATTTCCTCCTCCGGCACATCCAGTACATTTCCATCATCGCCTTTTATCGCCACGCCCACAGCCCGCAACCAGCTTTTCCGCGAATGGATCTCTTTGATTATGCCACTGGTCAATCAATGTGTTCTCTGTCATGCATCAGGACGTCTAAAGACCCATACATGGGCACAAAAGCGCCAAGCGGAGCGCACAGGTGAGTGCGGCACAACACTTACTTTTTCAGAATTTGTATCATAGAAGAGGTGCTTCCTCCCTAGCGACAGATCCGTCAGGTTTACCCCAGGCAGCTGCTGCTACAAGTGTTACCTGCCACTGGACCTCTGTAGGCAGTTAAGTGACGGCCTCTCATGTAGCTCTCGGGTAGCTACCAGCGATATCATACTTCCGGTGGTGATGCTCCCGCTAACTATGCCTGCACTTCGACCAACGGCCACCGAGATGCAGTATCCGGCGGATGAAAAAGCGTTTCTAACATGGCTTCGAGCGGCTCGCGACGAAAAGGGTATCAAAACGACCAACTACTTTATGTACTTTACCATTGTTGCAAGGAAGCTTTCTCAGGGGGTTTAAAAAAAAAAAAAAAAAAAAAGAGAAAAGGTATACAAAAAGGATACTGGTAGGTAGGTCCACTACGCCTTACCATCCCATGATGATCTGCATACTGCATACTGCATGATGCTAATACACACAAACCAACCACAGGGAATACAGCATATCCAGCCCACATTAGCTGTGTACGTATATGGTATAGAGCAATAGGCAACTTTCGAATAGCATAGCGAGGAGTACTAGAAAGCAAAATGTTGATGTATTAATAAGATGCACATGGAACATCACCATTAGTACAAGCATGTTGTGTTTCGGGAATAAATACAGACACAAACACAACCCTCCTCCCTCATTCCCCCCAATTGTGTCACTAGCATCTCGCCAGCCGCCCCTCCCCCCCCCAAAACCCCCTTGACTCGTCAGAGCTCTAGAACCCAGCCGCCAGCAGGTGGACTCAGGTTCAGCTTCACATCCATGTAGTCCACGCTTGCACCTCGTGTGGCTGCATCGCCCTCGCCCATACCTATAGCATTGTTCCCATCCATATCCGCATCCGCGGTTGCGTTTGGTGTAGTGGTTTTGTCCTCAGCCATAACTTCATTCGTGCTTGCACCGGGTGTCATAGCATAGTCGCCGCCCGCACCGGGGGTCATAGCATAGTCCTCGCCTGCACCGGGGGTCATAGCATAGTCTCCGCCCGCACCCGGGGTCATGGCATAGTCTCCGCCCGCACCCGGGGTCATAGCGTAATCTCCACCCATATCCGCATAAGCACTCGCATTTGGGGTGATCGCTTTGTCCTCATCCCTGAACCCACCGGGGGTCATAGCATAGTCCCCGCCTGCGCCCGGGGTCACAGCAAAGTGTCCGCCCATATCTGCATTTGCACTCGCATTTGGGGTGATAGCTTTGTCCCCGTCCATATACACATCAGATACACTTTTCTCGTCGTCCGTATAGTCAATTTCGGCATGGACCCTGGAAGCTGCCTTATCTGCATCAGATACACTTTTTTCATCATCCGTATAGTCAATTTCATCTTGAACTCTGCCAGCTGCTCTTCGACGTATACTTAGCGCAACCTCAGCACCAGGTACATCCGCCCCGTCGTCGTCATCTGGGAGGTTCGGGAGGTTCATTTCGCTGGAGATAGGGGAAGCTGTATCCGCGCCTGTACGTGTTGTAGCATCCTCATTGGGTATATCTACACTTGCGCTATCACCTGCAAGGTCTATTTCTTTCAGGCTGTCGACAGCGCTCGCGCCTGTACTTGCTATGACATCTGCATTAGCTAGATCTACACTCATAATAACAGTGTTCCCCCCCCCTATAATAGGGTCCACATTGTGCCCAAGCACATCCAGGTAAACCATTTTCCCATTGGGGTTGAACTTGCCCGACACTTCTGGGTCAGCGACTCCCGTAACTGCAATCCTGTCTGCAATCGTGTCTACGTCCAATCGGTCAATTCTCCGCATAGCTGCAGGTCGTCGCAAAGTGGGGAATTGCCGATACGCGGCCTTATTGGGTCGACTAAGCAGAGAAGAGTCTTCTTCAGGAGAGTCCTCACGGCTCCACTTTGGGATCAAAGGCTCAAAACCAGGTTGGGCTAGGAGTGGCTCATGTTGAGCCCGTCCGGTGACTAGAATGTCTGTGGCATAGTCTTCCTCTACACCCACGCTAAAAATGTTATTGTACCGGCGGAAATACTTTACCATAGAGACTAGGTACTTGTATAACCCTTGTCCACCATCACCACCACCATACATGTGCTCGTTGCCAATAACGACCAACTCGCACTTTGCCCTTGTGGTACCGACGTTGAGGCGTTTGGGATCTATGACGAATCCAACATTATTACCGCTCCCTATTGTTACCAAGTCCAAGAAGATTATTTCATTTTCCTTGCCTTGGAAGGAGTCTAACGTTGCCACCTCTAAGCCCTCGAAGAGCAGGCGCAGATCTGCATTTGTCATCCGGATGGTTTCTAGAACATGGATGTAATTGAGCCTTTGAAGTTCATATAGAGGAATCACAGAAATTTGGGTAGGCTTAATGTCCGTACTTATGACTAGCTTCTTTACCATGTTTAACACCAGATTGATGTTACCATAGTTGGTGAGCGAACCACCAGGTCCGACCTTCGCATGATGGTAGAATGGCTGTACCATCAGGCAATTGGTCTTTGGAAAACCCCATTCGCGAGACAGGAAATTTGAGAAGGTAGCCGCCAATGGCCGCGCAGTGGCCAGGGTGCTATCATAGTCAATGAGTTTCCCACTGTAGAACGTTTTATTGGGCCAGTTGGCGATCTGGGGTAGCATCCGATACTGGATGCGCAGCGTACAGGAAGGGTATTTCGCTTCAATCAGCCGGGACTGCATCGACCGTTCTAGCTGCAAACCAAATTCATTGTAGTAAGTCGAGACAACTACCGACTGCAGCTGGTTAGTGTCGCCGACTAAGACTACCGCCTCTACACTCTCCCTGGTGAGAGCGATGAGGGTATCAGGTTTATCAGTCTGAGCCGCCTACCATTATTCATGTGGGAATCGACGGTCGATTCCCGTGGCACGGGCCAACATAAGGTATGTGTCATGTTAAGCGAAGCACTTATAATGGCAAGAGAATCGACCGTCGATTCCCACTCAAAACCGCGCATCCAAGGCTGATTTAAGAAATCATTTATTGAGAGATTAGGAATTTAAAAAAAAATTTTCATCACCTCTTCATATCGCAAAGTTGTATACATTTTAGTTAATGGCAACTATGAATTCTTCTCAACTTCCCAATGTCTTGACAACATACTTACAATTAGACGACAAGATTCAGGTACTCCTTTGCAAGAGTTGCAAGAATGCAATACTTCCATCCTCAATCAAGCTCCATCTCATTCGCAATCATCGACTTCCAAAAGATATAATATATGCGGCCTTCGAATTTGCGAAAACTTTACCGCAATATACGAATGAAACCCTTCCTCTATATCCTGATAATAGTCCACCTCTTGATGATTGGCCGATATATGATGGATATCATTGTCAGCATTGTAACTTTCGAAGTCGTCATTCTAAGGCAGTAATGGATCATACCATTAAAGAACACGATATGAAAAATCGACCAAAGGAGGAACGATTATATCCTATACAACTTCAATCATGGTTCATCAACAATCGTGCACGGTACTGGACTGTTCGAAATGAGGGATTGGATATAGTTGCCGATATGGATAATGATATTGCTATGGAAGATAGACAAGATGAGAATGAGAAGGATAAGGATATAGGAATGAATATAAGAGACAAATTGCTACAACAGGAGCAAGAAAGACTATTGAAGGTTGAAGAACGAAGACAAGTTTTAGGGCTAGTGGAAAGGGTTGATGATAAGAACTATTGGTTGATACGGACAGGCTGGCAGAAGCTCTTTGCAGGACGAAACCTTCGAACGATATCTGATCAACGACTTCCTATTGAAGACAAAGAACACGAACTACGGTGGATATGTCAGATATTCGATAGAGTTATTCTTCGAGCGATGCAAACAGTAGAAGATACGCCTCGAGAGATATTGCGTTGGGTTATGAGTTCACGACTGGAAGATATCCATACCCGTCCATTTACAATTCTTGAAGGAGAAGGAACTGTAGATGGATATGTTGGATTCTGGCGGAGCTTTTTGTGCTATTGCTATCGGACATTCAATCTTTCGGAAGAGGATCGGGAGGAGCAGCATGGTATTCGATATACCGATGAACAGATAAAGACGCTATATCGAATCCGTTGGTTGATTAAAGAGTTGCCGCCACCTGAAAACCATAAACATCGAATTATGGCACGATATACTGGGAAGTGGCAATGTCCTGCTCTTGCGAACAGCGACAATGAGGCTGAAATCATTGACGGTATCGAAACAGATATTATGCAATTCTGTATGCTGGTTTTACAGCATCGATTTAAGACTGGAGCAGTTCATGAAAATCCATTAGTGTTTTTCACTGCAGTTCTAGGAATTGATGAAAAGACGTTGACATTACGGCAACCTCAGGACTATACACGATACCTTGCTGGTCTTATTTGGGTCAACAAACTCTTGTTATTAGAGTATGCACTTCCAGCAAAAGCCTGGCCAGGATTAAAGCTTCCATCGCGAAAAGAATATTCTGATTTCGGATTACGGCTAGAGGAGGTTCGAAGTACATATCTGGTGGATGGATCATACAGTCCGCAAAGTGAAATCCTTTCATTGTTAGCCTATGGACAGTTTGTTATAAAGCAAACAGGAGGACGAACAGTACTGAGTTGGAGTCTTGATCGACAGATAGTTTCCTTATATGGTAATCCCATATCAATGGACCGATACCGCCGGTTTCCAGTTGTCCTGATCGAAAAAGCGACAAAGCTGCTATACGATGTGCTTCTATTTAGTAAGAAACCAACTATTGATCTTACGAAAATCCAAGATTCCATGACATATGGTACTACGGGGTATTGGTATGGAAGCTTACCGGCAAATAAGCTAAACACCAATATGGGATATGTATTGGATGCAGCGATGGCAAGCAGTACAGATCAACAGCTATTTCAGAACAGCAAGATCAGCAATCGGACAATTCATGCACTGAAATGGAATGTCATACAACGGAACAGATACTTGCATAATGCAATAGTCTTTAAAGAATTGTTGTTTCTGTTGATGCATGTAACAGGAGGACAGCCAGCGCGCGGACCAGAAATTGGCTCAGTCAAGATACGAAATACTGCTAGTACAGCACGCAATGTCTTTGTTCTGGATGGAATGATTCTGTTTACCACCGAATATGACAAGAAAAGAGATATCCGATTAACGACACGATATATTGTACGATATCTCCCAGATGCAGTTGGACAATTGTTAGCAGTATATCAAATATACTTGCTTCCATTCTTGGATTTCGTCTTAAACAGTATATCCGAAATGACAGATGCGAATGACTACTTGTTTGGTAGTATTTCAAAGCCATGGACCGGACGAAAACTCACCACCATTCTCAAGCGGGAAACAGCATTGCACTTTGGAGTGACAATGGGAGTTAGCAAGTGGCGACAAATCACGATTGGGATTGCAAAAGAGCATTTACCGGAAATTGCAGGAACAATGCAGCGATACAATGATGATGAACAAGAGTCGGATGAGGAAACCACAATTGATCTGCTTCATGAACAGGCTGGCCATGGACGACGAATGGGAATTTCCCATTATGCACAAGATGCCAACTTTCTCAATCAATTGCAGCCGGAATTGCTAGCAGAACTTCGAAAACTGTCAACTCATTGGCATCAGTTTCTTGGTCTTTCTCCGCAAATACCGATAAAACGAAAGCGAGCAGTATCGACAATCGATCAAGTTGTTGCCAGTACTCCAAAACTAGTATCTAGAACTCGAAAGCGAAATGATAGTTATATTGCCTCAACAGATGCATTGCAGGATCAAATGCAAGCTGCAATGATTCGACTATATGGTGTTAATGCTCAGTATTGATCAGATGCACAAGAGGAATCGCTAAAAGCAATTTTGCGGAATGAAGAATCAGCAATTATTGTTATGGGTACGGCAGAAGGAAAGTCAACATTGTTCATGGTACCTGCAGTGATAAGTGGAGCTGGAACTGTCATTGTTATTGTTCCATTCCGTGCTTTGGTCGATGATATTGTACAACGAGCAATTGACTTTGGTATCGATACTGTTGAATGGACTTCCGGCTTGAGCCACCCACATGCATTAATAATTGTCAGTGCCGATGTTGCGGTCAATAATGCATTCATGCATTTTGCAACAACATTACGGGACCAACAGCTTTTGCGACATATGTTTCTGGACGAATGCCATACAGCATTTACCGATGTTGACTATCGAGAAGCTTTGCGATCCTTGAGCCATCTCCGCGACCTGCAAGTTCCATTGACACTTTTAACGGCGACACTTCCAATTGTCTTTGAATGGGACCTACGACATGCAATGTTAGTTCCGAATGCTATTATGTATCGGTTTCCAACATATCGCAAGACAATCAGCTATCGAGTACTGCGAGTTGATGCTGGCAAGACAGTGACAGCAGCATTAAAACTATGTCAAGAAATGCAAAAAGATATGGAATCAACAGATAAAGGAATTATCTATTGTCGCAGTCGCAAGAAATGTCAAGTATTGGCGGAATTACTGAAATGCTCATTTTATCTGGCTGGAGCAGAAGACAACAAGACAATACTCGAAAAGTGGCAGACAGGACCCATACCTTGGATAACGGCGACAGGAGCATTAGGAACCGGTATAGATATGGGAAATATCATTACGGTTATCCATGTAGATCGCCCATATGGACTTATTGATATGGTTCAACAATCTGGCCGTGGTGGACGCAATGGACAAACTAGTATCGCAACAACAATTATCGATCCACATTCCGTTAATGTGGAGGCTCGTGGTATTGGCAAGAGCCTCAATCGTTTTCGAAATATCGATGAAGAATAGCTACAGCGATATCTGACAACAATTGACTGTCGACGAATTGTTATTGGAGAGTATATGGATAAGTCGCAAGTCAATTGTTCTGATATTGATGGAGAACTTTGTGATATCTGTTCAGCAAGAATGCCAGAAACAATACCAATACCTAACATAAGTTCTGTGAAGGAGTGCGGGGCGTACTCCGACCTTTTGTTAGGCAACATTTTATTACCCGGCTTGTT
>JAJDFF020000640.1:0-11460 GCA_021527025.2 Geoglossum cookeanum | reverse complement strand
ATCCGCAGCTCCACCCAGGCCCTTAGCCTCCATACACATCTGCAGACAGAACGCCACCACCGATGACAACCCCGAGCCATGCACACCAGACGCCGCGGGCCACTACCGGAGCTGATATCGAGGTCCCAGCCAAGTCGACGACTGCCAACGGAGCGATTGCAGTCTTTTCATGTTCCGTCATCCTTCCGTGGACGACTGACAAGCTACTGTCACGTGTTTGGTTGCTTCGACCAGAAAGGCAAATGGCAACGCGCACGCTGCCTGGCGTGAACCAAATCGCAAATAAGGAATTGGCGAACGCATCCGCCGGGTGTCCACCGGACGAAACCGGGATGATGGACGCAGCGGTTTCTCCCGGTTTCTCGCTGCGGCATCAACGCATTTGTAAACGTGAACATCCAACCTGTTCCCGGCGTATACGCTTACTGCTGACTTTAAGGGACAGAGCTATGGTCTCAACAAATTGAAGCGCGCTTGATTTCGACCCCTAGAGGTGATGGATTGCGAACGTCCCCACATACAATGAACACATAGACGGCTTAATCGAGGGTCTCGCCCAAGATATCCAGTTGATACCTCGGCGCTCACATTGGAGCTGCCCATGATAGCTATTGCGAAACCTAAGCAACGCCCTGCGCTCGGAACCCAACGCGTTAAATTCGATATCCGACGTGGCAACCAGCGAACGCCTGTCAGCCTGACAACGAAGTTTGCGACTCAAGAGCAGGCAACTCGTTACTTTCACGCCAATCGCCCGCTGATCGAGAAAATGGCGCGGGACCAGGCGGAAGCAGACGACGGCGAGATTAAGCTCGTGATGCTGTGACAGACGCCTGTCGCTGTATCCGTTGCTTTTAGCGGGGAGGCGTTGACTGTTCGAAGCGCTCTGCAGATCACAAGGAACACCGTTGCTATGGCAAAGTCGTTGCTTTCGCGAGTTGAGCTCGAAAAAGCCGTGTTGCTTCAAATTCGCAGCTGTTTCGGCTGTGAAGGCGTGACAGCTGTCGTCCTTAATGAGACTCCAGACCCACGCTTCGAAACCAACTGGGGGATAACGTCGCTTAGCTGGCCTGATAGTGCGGTACGTGATGTGAAGGTCGCCACACACAACATCCGCGCGATCGCGGCTACCCAAGACCGACTGCGCCGGCTCTATAACCTCGAGCTTGGATGAGATCTTTCGCGATCTCTGAAGTGGGAAGGTGGCAAGGGAGACTGATCTACCAGTCCTTGCCGGAACTAAGCCGGTGATTGCCTGTTCTGTGCCATCATCGACCAAGGCGGAATTTTGAACAACATAATTGCATCCCGTCAGACCGCTCAGACGGGCGACGAGCAAAGCCTCATCAAGGCCCGGTACTGCCGATCGATCCTGAAGGTCGCTACGATCAGCAGCGATCTGGAAGCACGACAGCTCTTGGACGGCCTGACAACCGAGCAACCGACCGCGGACACGTCGGCGACGATGGCGGAGGCCGAAAGAGCAGCCCTTACCACGATCCGAGAGCTTGCCGGACATCAACATGGGCGAAGCGCCCCTCAAAGCTCCACAGAGTGGCTGAGGGCCATCCGGGCAATCGAGTATTGGCTGAGCATTGATCATCGCTAGACCTCGGCCTTCGCTGAACTCGCTGTCCTTTGGCGGATGGCGCGTGATCAGGCGGTAATGCGACATCGGCTGCGCACCTGGCGTGGGCATGGCGCATTTAGCCGACGGCAAAAAGTGTTCGGCGCGGCGACCATGTAACGTTGCGCCGCTTCGAGAGAACACGACAACTGCCACGTGAGCGGTGCCGCCGATTCTCCGACCTAGTGATGCACACTGTCGGAATAGCGCGATCTAGTTATATCCGCATGATGAGCCAAAACGACGAGCTTGCTATCGGGGAAGACCCTGAAGTTTTGTAAGTGAAGTTTGCCACGGCGGCGGATGCCATCCGCACGCCGATCGGACCGCCATGCATTGAAACCCGAAACATTAAATATTTGCGATTCGCATGCATCTCCGCATTTGCCGAAGAAAGAGCAAGACAGAAAAATGCAACAAAAACTCCAAGTTCGCTTTGTGGAAATCTTGTACTTATTCCGTGTGAGACGCGCGCCGCCGACGCTCTGTCCAACAGATCGCGCGTCTCTCTCCTACCTCTTATCAGGCAATATTATAGCGCGGAGCTGGCTTGCCGGTTTGAGTCGCGGCGAAAAGTGTTGACCGTGCCTCGTCGTACTTATCCCAGAGCGTTGCGTCGGCGACCGACGGCCAAGTAACCTTCTCGCCGTTGTCTAGGCCCGACAATGCCGCATCGACCATGTTTTCAGTCGTCATCACCGCTTCCTGGTTGAGTGCCGAGAGAGGAATTCCGGAGTTGTCCCAAATCTCGGTTGCGGTTGTAGCCGGGTTGACCAACTGAACTCTGACACCGGTGTTGGCGAGCTCTTCTTGAAGGCCGCGCGTAAAATTTATAACAAAGCCCTTCGTGCCGCTGTAAACGGCGCTGACCGGCAGCGCGTGAATCCCGAGTACCGAAGCAATGTTGATGATCAAGCCGTCGTTCGCCTTCACGAAGGCCGGCAAGACGGCATGGGTCAGGCGCGTCAAAGACGTCATATTGAGCGCAATCTGAGCGAGCGAGTCTTGAAGGAGAGATTGCGCAAGCGGTTTCAGTCGAGCCAGACCCGCGTTGTTTACCAGGACTCGGACTGTTGGATTGGTTGATAGAACGCGCTCGACATTGGCGATGTCACCATCCTTTTCCAAGTCAGCCTGAAGCGCGTCGACGCTCACGCCGTGAGCTTTCCGTATCTGGCCGGCCAGATCCTCAAGGCGATCAAGCCGCCGCGCGACAAGCACAAGGTTGTAGCCGCGCTTGGCGAAACGATCGGCGTAGACGGCGCCGATACCCGAGGACGCTCCTGTGATCACAGCGGTTTTCCGTGCAGACATAACTTTCTCCATAAACTTTGGCACCCAATTATTGGGCACTCAACTATTTAGGTGACGGATAGGCCTTTTCAATACTATGGTGCCCAACTATCTTGAGGATATGAAAAATCAGAAAAACCATGAGATTTCGGCGACTTTTGAGTTGGACGAGCTTCCCTGCACTCATACAGCGCTTCGCCAGGCAGCCCGGCGGCTCGGCCATCTCTATGACGAGGCTGTCGCACCAACCGGCCTGAAGGCTACGCAACTTGGCTTACTTTTCCAGGCGGATCGACTCGGCGGGGTCGATGGCCCTACTCTGAATACGCTTGCCGAACGTCTCGCACTCAGCATCTCATCATTGACCTATGCGCTGCGTCCATTGGTGCGCGACGGCTTGATGAAACTTGAGCAAGACGCACACGACAAACGAACGAAACACGCATCGCTAACAGCGCTGGGCAGAAAGCGTTTGGCCGAGGGGATCAAGTTATGGGTTACTGCAAATCGTCGCACTGAGTTGGTACTCGGACACGATTCGGCCACTCAACTTCGGGCGCTTGCAGACGGCGTCTCGTCCAGAAAATTTCTTGACGCCTATAGGGCCGGTCGACCCGCTGGTTCAAAGCAATGAAGGCGTGACGCTTAGTTTGGGCAAGAATCGGTCAGCGCAAAAAGCTTTATGTCCGCTTTGCGCCATGAGCTGCCATTCGCGGTTCAAATGTTATGGAATGCCTCACGCAACCACGGTTCACTTAGATTATAGGCTAGTATTTGAACTTACTTTCGAGACAGTTCGATCAATCTCGGAGCGCAATGGTACAGGAGGAGAGCACTTGTGCTCGCTGCGTATTCCTGAAAATCATCATCCTTATCTTTGTCTGCGAAGTCGCACACAGACTTCATGACAACTGCCACCGGACGGGGCTTACCAGAACCTTTACAGGCAGCAACGATTCCATAGGCTTCCATTTCGAGGCCTAGGAGATTCCGATGCTGGTCTAGCAGCCCCTCAAACACCTCGCCATTCGCCACGACCGCTGCGCCTGAAGCGATCGGTCCGAAATGAACACGCAACTCATCGCGAGGTCGTTTTCCCCGCGCTTCTGCCTTAATTCGTGCCAAAAGCCCGACATCCGAGCAAATCTCCTTCAATTCCGCACAGACATCTGTCTCAAGTTCTACGTGATGAGGAGCGGGGCGAAAGCGCGGCTTATTCTTTACCGAGTCAATTTTTCCGCTACCCCAGTCCCAGCACGGATCTCCGACGATAACATCACCAAGCGCGGTCTTTTCATGGCGGCCTGCACATATGCCGACCATTGCCAAAAGCCGCGGCCTAAACTGCGATATCATTTTTCCGGCCAAGACGGCAGAAGCTGGCATCCCCATACGTGGAGCAGCTCCCGCAACGACGGAATATAAGCGCTGTCCGCATTGGATCGTGCCTGAAATATACCGCGTCTCGTCGTTCCTGAGCCGCAATGGCTGCCAGGAGCAATCGAGCGCCTTGACAGCGGCAAACTCAACTCCCTCCAATGCGCAGACGATCGCAACATCAAAGCCATAGGTTATCCCGTCAGTAAAGTTATGAGATCCCTTCGAAGCAGATACATACTCAATCTTCGATTTTATCTGTGCGATCCACTGGTCTGAGTTCTCAACATAACGCACAAGCGACCATAGAAGATCATCAAATTTATCGCCGAATTCAGCTATTACATCTTCAAACGCTGTAAGCCCAACAATGTACTGCGGCCTGTGAGCCGAAGCTCCCCTATCTATTTCGGTTAAGAGCTCTATGCCTCCACCCCGGCGCACACCCTCGCCGTGCCTACGAGGAATATTAATGTCTAGAATCATAATGTCGAACGGGCGGTCGTTTAGTGCGGTGACCGCGTCCGCAGCCGCGACAACGTGTGTTATGTCGTCCTCGCGGACGTGCATCTCGGTGAGGAGCTTGTGCACACGCCCGTATTTAATAGCGTCGTCTTCCACGACAAGAATCGATATCATCGGGCTTCTCTTTTCAATGTCATGTGGCCAGCTGTTGCAGCAATGATCGCTGGCTTCCAATCGTCAACGTTACTGCGATATTTCACCGTTCCGATGTAGTTATGAAATCGTTCTTCGAGCTCTAGCATTAGTTCATCAAGGGTGACGTAGTCCGCCTCTTCACCGAATCGATCGAAATGCGTGACAATTAAAACGGGAATCTGAAGTCCTTCTCGCTTCATCTGGCGGAGGATCTCTCGCCCAGCGAATGGATGTTGCCGGCCGCCATCTTCTGAGATGGTGCGATCGAAATTGCTCATGGTCATATCGAGAAATATGAGGTTTGGGCGTTGCTCTATGATTGCGCGAATTCCACTTTGGAACGAACGCGCGATGATTAACGTTTCCACATCGAATGTATTTTCGATGAATGTTTGGAGGTCAGCACGTTTATCATCGTCGTCTTCAACGATAAGCACTTTCACAGCAGAACTGCCTTTGCGTCGACCATTATTTCCACCAGAAACTCGTCCTCTGGAGTCAGCGAGACGTGAAGCGCATGCACACCACCCATATCATGGGCCAATATCTTCCAAATCTTTGGATAACCAGAGCCACCCTCTTCGCGGATTAGACGGGCGGCATTTTCCCTGCCAAACTCCGTATTTACGAAACTTATTCGCTCTCTAACGTGGTCAAGATCGACCGAGGGCGCCAGATTATTACGAATGGTAAGTAGTAGTACATCGCCGCTAACGTCGGCCGAAGTGGTGATACGCAATACACCACTTGTGAGCCCAGAATGATAGGCGGAATTCTCAATGATGATCGAGAAAAGCCTAGAGAGGAATGGAAGCGTTCTTCCCATCATCATCGTTGGGCGCTCTTGCCTAAACTGCGACTGAATCGTTAGGTGCGAGTAATAGGATCTCACCGTCGCCAGTCCAGCCTCGCAAGATATCTCTAAATCATAGTCTTGATATTCGGTGTTACCGGAGAGAGCGAACCAACTCGCCACCCTGGTGATTGCAGAACTGAGGTCGGGACGAACAAGATTAACAGAAGAAAGAAGGGCGGCGACCTCGTCACGATCGCGCAGTTGATGAAGGTCCTCGGATAGTTGCTCCAACGCGAGAAGGAGATTGGCATGCGACAAGGCGGATAAAACCTTCTTCAGATCGTCTAGTCCCGCATTGGTAATGGTCCATAGCGCTTCTAGAATCGCGTCGATGAACTCGTCATAATCCTGTGCCTTCTCGCAGTTGCGCTGTATCAACTGCATACTTAGGTCGTTAATCGAGAAATCAAACAATCCCTCAGGCACGAGTTCGCTTCTAATCCTTATCAAGCGCCTATTGAGATATTCAATTTGAGCGTCGACCCTCTCAGAGAACCTGGCAAGGGCATCTGAAACTAGCGCTTGCTGATCGTCGCTTAGGTCTTCGAGGCGATCCATCCAATGCTTATTCGCAAGGTATCCGCCGTCCTGACTAATCTTGTTCGTTACTAGATGATGCTGCAAGAACGGCCCGCGGAGTTCTCTCATTACGAATCCGTGGCGAATGTTCGTGCTCAGATTTGCGTCAAGCCCAAATTCCTTACTCGTCGTGAAGAGGTCTCTGAGTTCAAATACCATTCGCGCAAATAACTTGTTCGCTTCCGTCAGAGGTAAGGTAAGCGAGAGAATTTCAATTTTCTCCCCAAGGGCAGCCTGAATCGCTTCCTGCAGCCCAGCAATGCTGATGGTCTTTTGCTGCAACGTAAGTAACTCGTAGCGACGCCAAGAGTCGCGGGTTGCGATGTTGACCGTCCGCTTCAATCCTTCGATATTGACGTAGATTTTGCTCTGATCGAGTCTGAGAGTGGTTTCACGAACAACCTGCTTAGTTTTTATGGTGCTTAGCTCATCCAACAATTCAGACGAAGGCGGCTTGCCCTCCATAGTGGTGAGCTCATTAAGCAGAACTAATATACGAGATCGTTCGTCTTCGACTGCTCGTGTGGATTCGAGAGCGAGAGATTGATCCAGCACTTCTGGAACACAAACAAATTTTAAGAATTGGACAAGTTCTTCGCGTGGAAACTCATCCGCGACATTTACAAGCTCGGATGCGAACCTAACGCCCCTCGCAATGAGGAAGTCCTTAAACGCGTCGACTCGATCAGCTTCAAATCTGAGAGAAACAAAGCGCGAGGCAACATCGATCGTCAAAACGACCGGCAGATGGGAATACAACGCGCGCCCTCGCGGATGATCGTCGACCTCAGAAATTATTCGACGTGCAAGCTCCTTAAATGGAAGCAGCCTTGCAAAGAAATCTGAGGAGAGAAATAGTTCAATTGCTACCTTTGCGCAGGACACTAAATCCCCTCGAAGAAGCAACGACACCATCAGAAGGCGCCCAAGAGACCGCTTTAGAAACCCACTACTTTCGTTCTGATGGGCTATCTCTAAACATTCAGCTGCAGCTTGGCCGTTGGCCCGCATGAGGTGCCAGACCGCTTGCCATTCGGCGATCACACTTGGCAAAATGGTCTTGTACTCTGAGAAGTCTGCAGCATCAGAGAGAGCGCTGCGTACCAAGTATAGAGATGAACTCGTTTGAGACGTGAAAGTCTGTAGATAGCTCTCTATCGGTCCCAGACTGCGAAAATAAAAAGCAAATCTCGGGTCGTCGTGCTGGGAACGAAGCGCTAGATAGAGGTTCGATCGGTCACTTTCCGCTAGGCGATCATCGTCAAACATTCGTCGAACGATAAGCGCGAGCGACGACGCCCACTCACAGCTTAGGTTTACAAAAGAGACTTTTAAGAGTCTGTCAGCCGCCTCGCCGGCGTCGGACGACTGAGAGATAAGCGACCCGATATCTTCGCCTATCTCGGAAGCTGGCCCAGACAGCGAGCTGAGTACACTCGATGGCTCCAATCCTCCGATATTCTCGGCGAGTCTGAGGGCATAAATCGCCTCAATCGAGATATTCTTCTCTAAAATCGCCGCCGCCAACGAGGCGGCTTCCGAATAGTGGCCCGCCGCGATTTCGTCATGTATCGGGGTCGTGGAGCAGGCTCGTTTCGTTGGCAATGGAACTCCGACCGCCAAGAGAGTGCGGATGGTCGCACGGTCGCCGACGAAGTGGGATAATTCTAGGAGCTCCGTTTTGATGACCTCTAGCCATGGCCAGGACTCATTGGAGTTTGCGACGTATGATTGCAGGGCTTTAGTGAATAGCAAATATCTATCGATCGGAGGAAAAACGTCCGTGAATGCGACTGTCGCGGCGAGATTCGTGGGCGACACGGCCTTGCTGTTCCCGAGAGCAATATGCGTGAGGACGGCGAAACCGGAGTCAGGAGCGGCCACTTCTTCAAGAAGACGATGAAATTCGTCTGGAAGCATATTCTGACTAGCGCGGTAGCTTAGCCAACTAACAACGTACTGCAGCAAAGGATGCATGCCCTTTGTCGACTGCAATTCATCGGCAAACTGTCTCTGATCTCGATAACCGCGGTATCTCTGGAGAAAGTTTATAGTTGCTTCTGCAAGCCAGAGGGAAGCGCCTGAATGTTTTTCTATAGCAGACAGCGAATCTTCAATCTCAGCAGGATTACCGCCTAAAAAAGCTTGATCATGCCGCTGTTTCAAGCGAAGAAATTCTGTAATTTCTGAGCCATATGGACGAAGACATTCAACGATCCATATTATTTCGTTGCCCGCCTTTTGTCCGAATTTCGGCATTCCGCCCGCCCCGAGAGAGCTGTACCCCGGAGTGCGGAAACGCCCAGCAGTCAATCCACGATATGCTGGATGGCTAACAAAAAGAGGCATAAGCCTCTTGAGCTGGATTTCGCTGGCAGCAATTTTGAATCGGGAAAGCCCAAGATAGACGCCCTTCGCAGCTCTAATCTGCCCCCTTACTCTGTTGAAATCGGCAAGCAATGCTGGGGACGGAGGGGGCACTCGAATGGTCCATTGGGACGTGTTTGTTCCCGTATAGCACGCCAACACACGATTTTCATATTAGAGATTGTGACGGTGCGTTGCACTTTGGTGGACAATGACCTTGCAAAGAAGGGCCCGTCATTTATGGAGCAACGCACAGAGTGCCATCGATCTTGCACATTCGGTCGAGCGAGTACGTCAGTCAGGTTAGGTACCTGTAAGGCGCGGCCCCGTCCGCTAATGTTCCTTGATGCCATTCACATCGATCGCTTCATCCACCGGCATTAAATTGTCTGCGAACAGCTTGTCCTTGCGGAGCAGGCCGGCATCTTCGAGCGCCTCGATGTCCGGCAGGTCGCGCAGCGTATCGAACCCGAACTGCGTCAGGAATGCCCTGATCGTTACATAGGTGTAGGGCGCGCCGGGCTGCGGCGCCCGCGGACCGGAGCCGATCAAGTCCAGCCTGCGCAGATGCCCGATCACATCGCAGCTGATCTCCCTGCCAAAGAATTTCCCGAGCTCGCTGCGGGTGATCGGCTGGAAATAGCCCACGCACAACGCCGTATCGGCCTCGCTCTTTCACAGGCAGTCGAAGAAGCGGCAATGCTTCAACCGTTTGTGGTGCAACGGCAGATGGGCAATTGAAGAAAAAACGAGGGGGCATCTTGCCCCCGCTCACCAAATGGGGTACGAAGGGGGCAACTCGCCCCCCTTTATCCTTTGGATAGCCCCCCATGATTGTTCTGACACGTGAACAGCATTGCCTCCTTGCCGGTATCGACATTGAAACCTTCAAATCAATGAAGAAGCGCGGCCAGCTGCCGACCATTGATTACAGCAAAACGCCTGACGGTGAGCGTGGTCATACGCCGTCCTCGACTCTCATGTTACTCATAGCAATCGACTTGTTTTACGCCTGCGGCCTCTCCCGCGAGAGCGCTGCCTGCGTTGCCGCTTCAGGCTATGCCGCACATGGTGTTTGGCCTGCAATCGCGCGATCAAGTCTGATGATCGTTCAAGGCAAGCCTGTGAAAGACCCGGTCTTGTGCGGTCTTGTACAAACAACGACGCACAAAGCTGAAGCTGTCCGACAATATGCCCTTTCCCCAAGAGACGATTGTGTCTCCACATTCTGTGGAACCGTTGGCGATTTGGCTAAACTCGCTCCAATTGGGCGGATGGTCTGTACCAATGTCTCCGAAATCGTTGCGCGCATGCGGCTCGTCGCTGAACGCGCAAATATCGATCTCGAAGAATTTTGGCGCGAGGGCTGATCACACATGCGCCGTCCATCGATCCGTAAAACCGACATCGATGCCGCCACTGCGTCTTTGTTGGCTCGTGGCCTGAAGCCAACGGCTATCGATTTCTTGCCCTCTGGCGGCATCCGTTTCCATTTTGAAGCAATGGCAAAGCAAGCAGACCACGATCTCGACCGTGAGCTCGCCGAGTTCGAGGCCCAGCATGGTACAAGTTAGCCTGAAGGGGCTCGTCAAAGTCAAAGCTAAGGGTAACACGTACTGGTATGCGTGGCGCGGAGGCCCTCGGCTGCGCGGCGAGCCAGGATCGCCGGAATTTATGGCCTCATACAATGAGGCAATCGAAGATCGACGCACTCCTGATAAGAACCGTTTCCGCTTCGTCGTGGCTGATTACAAAAGCAGCAAGGACTACAAAAAGCTTGCTCAATCTACCCGCGATCAATGGGGCAAATGGCTTGACCGGATATCGATCCACTTCGGCGAACTGCGCACAAAACAATTTGACCGCCCGGAAAAGATTCGTCCTGTCATCAGACAATGGCGGAACAAATGGGCTGACACCCCCCGTACGGCTGATTACGGCATGCAGGTCCTTTCTCGCGTTTGCGCCCATGCCGTCGAGCGTGGAAGCGTCGCCGGCAACCCTTGCGAGGGCATCAAGCGTCTTTATAGCAACGACCGTTCAGAGATCATCTGGACCGACGCCGACGTGGCGCAGATTAAGAAAAGCTGTTCGACAGAGATTGCGCACGCGATCGACTTAGCTGTTCACACAGGCCTTCGTCTAAGCGACCTGATGCGGTTGGCGTGGTCGCACGTCGGTGAAGATGCGATCGTTCTGACAACGGGGAAAAGCGGGCATCGTCGTGAGGCGATCATCCCTCTCTACAATGGCTTGAGCGAGGTACTCGCCCGCATTCCGAAGCGAGCGACCACTATACTGACAAATAGCCGCAGCCGTCCCTGGTCTGCTGACGGCTTCGGCAGTTCTTTCAACAAGGCAAAAATCGACGCCAAGATGGCCGGGCAAGATCTCCACTTCAACGATCTGCGTGGCACGGCAGCTACCAAATTTTACGTCGCCGGTTTCACCATGCGCGAGATCGCGGAGACGCTCGCCTGGGAAGAGGAATCCGTCGAAAAGATCATCCGACGTTACGTGGGTCGCGCCGCAGCGATGAAGGCGCGCATCAGGAAATTGGAGGCCAGACAATGAACAAATTCTGCAAAACAGCCAGCAAAACTTTCGGGGATTTTCCGGCTAAGTGCTGGAGCGGACGGAGGGAATCGAACCCTCGTATGCAGCTTGGGAAGCTGCCGTTCTACCATTGAACTACGCCCGC
>JAJDFF020000639.1:0-11507 GCA_021527025.2 Geoglossum cookeanum | reverse complement strand
GTTCAACCAGCGGACCACGCCGCAATTGTTCGGCACGATAGACATGATTTCGCCGTCGACGATCGTCAACGAGAAAACCGGCGTGGCCTTCTACCGGATCGGCATCACCGTGCCGCCCGACGAGCTGGCGAAACTGGGCGACCTCACATTGCTGCCGGGCATGCCCGCCGAAGCGTTCATTGAAAGCAATTCCCGCACCGTGATGGGGTTCATCTTCAAACCATTGTCGGACAGCATCCGCCACGCGTTCCGCGAACAATAGGTCGCGCGGGGCGGCAGGCGAAAGCTGGCGGCCACTGTCTCAAGTCTGTCGACGAACCTCGCTCCATCTGCCGGATCGAGGCCCTGTCCGTCCGTTGTCACTTGAGGTTGATGGGAATGTCGCCGGCCGGATCCTGGATGAACCAGGCGAGTCCCTTGGTGATCAGCACGATGTTGCGTACCGGGGCACCGGGCACGCCGGCAACCACAGTGAACTTCTTGGTGTCCATGAAATTGTGCGCGCCGCATGAGAAGTCGAAGGCGGCCTCGGCGCCGAGCGCGGTGAAGTCGAGGTCTGGCCGGACAGTAGCGGTGAATTTCGGCTTCGTCTCGGTAACGCAGACGGTCTCGGTCGTGGCGCAGGGAAAATCCTTGTCGAACTCGAGCAGCTTGAGCACCTGCGCGAACGGAACGTTGCCCGGATTGTCTGTTTCGTCCGGGTCGCCGGGATCGCCAAACATCGCGTTGTGGATACCCGATGGTTGCCAGGAAAGCGTGTCGCCGGGGTGCAGCACAAGCGGATCGGCGGCCTGGGCGAACGCTGGGGCACCGAACAATGTTGCGGCCGGCAACGTCAGGGCGAAGATGGCGGCGGTCAGGGTCGAAACGTAACGCATCGCAGGATCTCCTTTGCACGAATGGCTTGCGTTCAATGATGACGCGTCAATGACGCTCTTGGGATGACTCGCACCAGCTGCATCATGCCCCGATCCTCATGCTCAAGGATGTGGCAGTGCAGAACGAACGATCCGGTGAAATCATCGAACCTGTGGCGGATCTTCACGTAGCCCGACGCCGGGACACCGTTCTTCTTCCGCGGAATTGCGACGGTATCCTGCCATGGCCGCGGCTTGGGCGGGATGTAGAGCCTCTGTTCCTCCGGCATTCCGGGGTCGAAGACCTCGATCACCTGGAATGGATTGACGTGGATATGGAACGGATGCGCTGCCGAGTTCGTCGTGTTGACCAGTTTCCATTCTTCGGTATCGCCCAGCACCAGGGTGTGGTCGTACCCACCATCCGAGAACTCGCGCCCGTCGATCAGGGGACCTTTTGACGTTTCCGAGAATTTGATCGTGCGGACGATCGGCGGCTCGCTATCGGGGAGATCGGCGAGGAAGCCTGGTCGCGGCGGAAACGTCGCTTCCGTCGGAAGCGTCATCGCCATGGGCTCGCCGCTCACCACCAGTGTCAGCAATGGCTGGATGGACTGGTTGTCGACAGCGATCTCCAAGTCGAATGTCGCGCTCTGTCCATCAACGGCCAGCGCAGGCGCCTGTACCAACAGGTCCACGCGGTTGCCTGGCGCAAAGTTTCGCAACGGATATGCGGCGTCCTGGAGCGGCCGGGTTGCATATGTCTTGGGATCGAACTGCACGCCGTCTTGCGCTGTCTGTTTCCACGCAGGCAGTGCGGCGCCCGCCGCCTCCTCACGCGGCCGGAAATCGGTGATCTTGCACACCGCGTCGACGCTGCCGTTGACCAGCCGCCACAATTGCACTTCGCCCGGGCGCATGCTGATTGTTGGTTTCACCTGACCGTTGACCATCAGGGGCGGGGTTTTGCCCGATTGCACCATGGCGGGTGGAAACTCGGCATATTGCTGGACGATCATGACCTGCTCGACGAGCCCCGGCAGCAGCATCCGCAGCTTGTCGTCGTAGCTTTCGCCCTCGATCACGAACACACCGGCCATGCCGTGATACATGTTGATCGCCGTCGATCCGTGCACATGCGTGTGATACCAGTGCGTGCCAGGTGCCTGTCCGGCCACAACCGGCGACGGCGTGGCCGCGCCGTGGTGATGCGTCATGTCCATGCCCGGTTGGACAAACGGTGTGATCTGGAACGAAAACGGATGCGCCCCAATCTCGAACTGCGGCCACATTCCGGCGGCAACCTGTTCCTTCACCAGCGGCAGCAGCCGGTTGGCTGTCGGCAGCGTGCCGGGCTCCCCCTGCCATGTTGCGCTGTCGTCATAGGCAGCAAGCATCTCTTCCTGTAGCGCCGTGAGATCGAGTGGAAGATCCCGCCAGCTCCGCGGCGGGTCGCCGCGCCGGGTGCGTTCGAAGATGGCGTCGAAATAGCCGCCGACCTCGTCCTCCTTGAGCTGCGGATTGGGACGAAGTTTCAGCAGAACATTATCGCCCAGCCCGTCGGGGGAGACATGAAAGCCGTGGAAGTGGATGTTCGTCGTGCTCGAGCCGTGGAAGCAGTTCGGGAACACATCGCTGTCCGGGGGGTAAATCGGCTCACCCGTGATGGATTTGGTAACCTCGCAACCATCGGTTTTGCCGGTCTCGCCACGGTCGATGCCGTCGTCGCCGAAAGCCGACACGTCGATGGCGTTGAAGAACTTGATCTCGACGAAATCGCCCACCCGGGCGCGCAGCGTCGGGCCGGGGGCCATCGTCTCGCGGTCGTCGGCCGGCGGCCACACGGAACCGGTCAAGACGTCGCGTCCCCAGAAGTGCCGAAGGATTGTCGTCTCGGACTTGTCGGGAAGGCGCCGCGCGATGTTGCTGGTGCCCAGCACCGCTTGCAGGCGACCGCCGGCACTGCCGATCTCGCCTATCTTGCGCAGAGATGGCCCCATTGCCGCCTCTTGCGCGGCTGCCGGCGCAACAAGCCCGCGCCGCAGCGTCAGGGCGGCGAGCGCGAGAACGCCGGTCGCTGCGCTGATCAGGAAATGGCGGCGGCTCGGCCGTGCCGCTGTCGCCTCGAAGCCCACTCCAGCGCTCGACTGTTCCACGATGCCTCCCGCCCGGATCGTCATCATGGCCGATTGATCTCGATGACGCCGAATTCCTGCGGGTTGCGATCAAGGTGCATCGAGCAGGTATACTCGAAGCGGGCCGGACCATCGCTGCCGGCGATCCTGAGAAGACTGCTGACCTGTGGCACTTGAGGGTCGAGGCAGCGCGGAATCCGTTGCGGGAACCATTCCTCGTCTGTCCCCGCGACCGGCCTGATCCAGTGCCCGGCCTTCCGGTCAAAGTTTCGGAACACCACCACCTCGATCTCGTCGTCGGCCAGTGTCAGCGTCAGCACGGGAGGATCAAACGAGATGAGGTCTTTCGTTCGGCGAATATCCACGGTCTTCAATTGCCACCCTCGCACATTGTTCCAGATAGATTTTCCGCCGCAAAACCACCTGACGTCACAAAGACAGCAACGACGATGGGCGTGATGAAGTCGAATGTTCAGCGCGTCCATCATGCCAATCTTGCCGAACTCCGATGTGGCAAAAGCCACAAACGTGAGAGGCGTTACGCCGCTAGGATTTCGGGTAGGCAGGCCATTGCCGCCGCCGGCCTCACAAGAGGAAGTTGGTATGCTCCGGATACAGGCTTCGCCGATCACCGATCTCGCCAGCCTTCGCGCGGCGCTGCAGCAGGCTATTCAGCTCGAGCATTCGACGATCCCACCCTATCTGTGTGCCTGGCTGACGCTGTCTGGAAACTCGGCCTCGGTGCGCTATGCGCGGAGCCTGATCAGGGACATCGTCCTGGAGGAGATGCTGCATATGTCGTTGGCCTGCAACATCCTCAATGCCATCGGCGGTGCGCCGCAGATCAATCGTCCCGACCTGCAGCCCACCTATCCCGGCCCGCTTCCGATGGGCATTGCCGGCGGTGTCGAGGTTCACCTGAAGCGCTACTCCCATGCGCTTGTCCGCGACGTATTCATGCAGATCGAAGAGCCGGAGCTGCCGCTGGATATCCCGGTGCTCGGCGCACTGCCGGCCGATGCGGCGAGCGGACCACGCACGATCGGTGAGTTCTACGCGGCGATCCGCCAGGAGATTGTCCATCAGACGGATGCCATCTTTACCGGCGATCCGGCCCGGCAGGTGAACACCGGTCGGTTCGACGCCAGCGAGGAGTTCGTCGTCAGCAATGTCGAAACGGCTCTGCGCGCCATCGAAACGATCGTCGAGCAAGGGGAGGGCACACCGCAGTCGCCCTTTGATCTCCAGCAGGAGTTCGCACACTATTATCGGTTCCAGGAGCTCGAAAAGGGCATGAAGCTGGTTGGCAATCCGGGCTTCCCGCTGAAGGTCGGGTTCGATCCGGCCCAGCCGCTGGTGATCGACGACAATGCCGATGTGATCAAGATGGTCGACAACCCGCAGCTCGTCGCGATCGACATTTCGGATGCCCAGGCGGCGCAGCTTTCGGACGAGTGCGACCGGCTCTATTCAAGAATGCTGGACGAGCTGCAAATCGGGTTCTCGGGCGAGCCGGACAAGGTGGATATCGCCGTCGACACCATGCAGGACTTCGCCGGGGTGGCACGCGACCTGCTACGCCAGCGGCTTACGGCAGGACCGCAATCCGGATTCTTCGCAGGGCCGCGCTTCCGCTATTCCGCAGCCTAGAACGCTACGCGCTTTCCCCGGGAAAACCGGTCACACGTTTCCTGGAATTGCTCTGGTTGCATCGGCACGCTTCCGAAGCAGTGCCGCGCGTCTCTCCGCTGAAAGTTCGCCAGTATTCGCATGGGCTTACCCAGGTCGCCGGCAAATGAAAAGCGCTCGCCAGTTGCCGGTCGATTGGCCGGGATCCGACAGATATCAGCCAGGAGACTTGATGAGAATCTGGGCAGTCTCCGGGGCCGATGTCGCGGCACGTCGCAGGACGGGCGATTGACAATGCACCCTTCGTATTAGAAGATCATGAAATCTTCGAATTCTTGGGGGAAATGTGAAGTACGTGGCAGCTGCGCCTCTGTTCAGGCGCGTCGCGTTGCTCGCTCAACTCGCGGACAGCGAGTTGCAAGCGGTAGTTGCTAAATGCGTCGTGTGCCGCGTTCCCAAGGGTACGCAAATACTGTCGGCGAAGGACGATACCAAAGACTTGTTCTTCATTCTCGAGGGACGAGCCCAGGTCAAGAATTACTCGCGGAACGGCCGTGAGTTGATCTATTCCGAAATAGCCAGCGGAGGGCTTTTTGGCGAATTCGCGGCCATTGACGACATGCCCCGGGCGGCGGATGTGTGGGCGATCGAAGACACGATCGTCGCGCGCCTCGGTTCGGCCGACCTGCTGTCGCTGATGCGGGAACATTTCGTGCTGACGCTGGAGCTGCTGAAGTTGCTCACGGCGAAGTCTCGGGCGCTGTCGGACGGTTTGCTGCAACGGATCGTGCTCAGCGCGCACAATCGCATGCATTTCGAGCTGGCGCGCCTGGCGGTCGGTAGCCAGCGCGCCGGAGCGAGCGCAATCATCAGGCCTGCGCCGACCCATTACGAGATCGCCGCAAGGGTCGGCTCGCACCGGGAGGCGGTGACAAAGGAACTCAACCGCTTGGAGGCCCAAGGTTATGTCCAGCTCGGACGTGGACAAATCGTCATCGTCGACGAGCAACGGTTCCGAAGCGACCTCGTCGACACGGTCGTGGTCTAGGCCGGACCAGACCGAGGCCGGGGCGGTCCTGACGGCTCGGCCCTCGGCCGCAATCCTGGATGCTCCGGCGGCTCGGGAGCGGCCGCGCCGCAAGCTCGCCGTGCTTCTCTATGCCGATGCGGTCGGCTACTCCACGGTGACCGCCGCCGACGAACTCGCGGCGCATCTCGCATTGATCGCCAGCTTCGAGCTTTTCGCCAGTACGTTCGGACGTCACGGCGGAGTGGTCATCTATCACCCGGGCGACGCAGTCCTTGCCGAGTTCTCGACGGTGGCGGGCGCGGTTGCGGCGGCCGAGGAGGTGCAGGCGGTCCTCGCCGCATCGAGGGCCTCCGCCGCCGGCAGCCTGGAGTTCAGGATCGGCGTCAATCTGGGCGACACGATCTTCGACCAGAACAATGTCTATGGCGACGGCGTCAATATTGCCGAGCGCATCCAACGGTTGGCCGAACCGGGGGGCGTGTGCATCTCGGAAGCCGTCTATTCGACGCTCGGAGAGCCGTGGCAGCGCCGCTTCGCCTATCTGGGCGAAAAGAATCTCAAGAACATGAGTCGGCCTGTCGGGGTCTACCGCCTGAGGGCGACGGCGCAGGACGCCGCCCCGGCCGAATCCGAAGCAAAGCGTTTCCTCGCGGTCGCCACATTCAAGATGTCGATGCAGGCGGGCTCCGGCGGACTCGATGCCGAGGATGCCCGCCGCGCGGCGATCGCGTTCGACAGGATGCTGCGCAAAAGTGTCACCGCCAAGGGCGGGACGATCGTCGGCCACGCCGGCGACAGATACATCACTGCCTTCGGCATCGAGCCGACGCAGGAAAGCGCGATCCTGGCTTCGGTCGCTGCCGCGCTGGATTTCAGCCGCGCCGTCGGCGATCCGGCCGAAGGGCTGTCGCCCTTGGTCGGCTGGCGCGTCGGCATCGACTGCGGCCTCGCACTCATCGAAGGCGAGCCGGGCTCTGGCGAAAAGGGCATCTACGGGCCTTTGGTGGCCAATTCACTCTGGCTGGCGGAGCGGTCGGGCGACGCAGGCGTCTATATGACCGCGGACGTGTTCAATGCCGTAGCCGAGTGGTTCGACGCCATCAGGATCGACGCCGGCCCGGACGGGGCCGTGCCGATATGGCAGGCGATCGGCGAGTGCGGTCGGCCGGGCGCCAACCGCATCGGCTTTGTCGGCCGGCTGGTCGAACTCCTGCAACTGCGCAGCATGCTGACGGCCGTGCTGTCGGCTGGACGCGGCTGCGTCGTCAGGATCGTCGGCGAGGCCGGCATTGGCAAGACGCGCCTCGCCGAGGAAGTAGCCAACCAGCAGGGCGCGAACTGGCGCTCGATCCGCGTCGAGTTCGACGATTTCGAGGCACGTTCGGCATCGCTCTCCGTCGCCGGATCGTTCGTCCTTGAGCTGGTTAGGGCGAATGGGCTGAAGACCACGAGCGTCGAGATCCTGGTTGCCGAGTTGCAGCGGCAAGGCTGGCTGGAGAAAAAGAACCTGGCCTTCTTCTACGATCTGCTCAACGCGGCTGTTCCGATCCAGCTCATGGGGCAGCATTCGCTGTTGGACGAGCAGGCGCGTAAGCTGGGCAAGCAGGCGGTCGCGCTGGATCTCGTGGTGAAGCTGTCGCGCCGCGCGCCTCTGGTCATCATCGTTGACAATGCCGAACAGGCTGACCATCTCCAGCTGTCATTCATCAGCGATCTCGGCGAGATTGCGGCCACCCACCCGGTCGCCGTGCTGCTCACGTCGCGCGTTGCCAGCCTCCCGGCGGTGGACGTGTCAGGCCGGTCCGTCCCACGCGGCCTGGTGCTGCCTCTCGGATCGCTGGCCTATGACGAATGCAGGCAGATAGCGGAGCAGTTTCAGGTCGTGGACGCGCCGATGATCGATGACTGCATCCAGCGCTCCGGTGGCAACCCGCTGTTCCTGGTCCAATTGCTGCAGCATCACGACACGTCGACCGGTCGCGTGATTCCGGCCACCATCATGGACGCGATCGATTCGCGGCTGGCCAGCCTGTCGCGCCGCGACAATGCGGCGCTCCAGGCGCTGGCTGTGGCCGGGCCGCGCGCGGCCGCTGAAACGCTGGCCTTCCTGCTCGGCGAGCCCGCCTACGATCCGCGCAGCCTGGTGCAGGGTGGACTGATCCGGATGGTCGACGACGCCTGGACCTTCAATCATCCACTCATTCGCGAAGTCGCCTATGCCTCCATCACGACCTCACGGCGGCGCGACCTGCATCTGGGCGCCGCCGAATGGTTCACCGACAAGGACGCTCTGCTGGAAGCGGAACATCTCGAAAAGGCGGGCGACGAGCGTGCCGGCGAGGCCTTCTACCGCGCTGGCGACCAGCAATTGGATCGCCTGCGCTACGAAGAAGCGCTGGCGCTGGCGGAGCGGGGCCTGCTGTGGAGCCGCTCCGGACGGCTCAGGGGCGACCTGCTCGTTCTGAAAGCACAGGTTCTGCTGGCTACGGGCCTCACGGCGAGCGCGACCTCGGTCGCCAGCGAAGCGGTGGCGCTGCTCGACGAAGCCGACGATCACAAGGCGGTCAAGGCCCGGCTGGTGCTGGCAAAATGCTGTCTGGCGCTCGACCACTATGACGACGCGCTGGCCGCGCTGGAGCGTGCTGAAGAGACGGCGAACCGCGGTGACTTCGCGGCCGAACTGGCGCAGGTCCACTACCTGAAAGGCAGCGTCTATTTCCCGCAGGGAAGGATTGAAGAATGCTACCGCCGGCAGCGGGCAGCACAGGAGATCGCACGCAAGGCCAATTCCGCCGAGATCGAGGTCCTGGCGCTCAGCGGTCTCGGCGATGCCGAATATGCGCGCGGCCGCATGCGCAGTGCCCAAGAACTGTTCCGTCAGTGCGTCGAGATGTCGGACGCCCATGGCTGGCGCCGCCGCGCGGCCGAGAATCATCACATGGTCGCGACGGCCGCCCACTATTTCGTGCGGCTCACCGAAGCGCTGCAAGAAGGCTATGCGGCGCTGGAGCGCGCCGAGGAGATCGCCCACCATCGCGCCAGGCTCTGCTGCCATTCATTCCTCAGCGTCATCCAGTTCGACCTCGGCCAGCTCGATCAGGTCAGGCACCATGTCGAGCAGGCCCAGGGGCTCGCCCGCGAACTCAATGCACGCCGCTTCGAACCACTCAACCTCACCTATCTCGCCAAGGCGCATCGGCTTTCGGGCGAGCCCGCGCAGGCACGATCGATCATCGCCTCCGCCCTGGCGATCAGCGAAGAAGTCGGCACGTCTTACAACGGCGCGCGCGTGCTGGGGGAGGCGGCGCTCAACGAACCCGGCACGAGGCGCCGGAAGGCGATCCTTGCCAAGGGCGAAGCGCTGCTTGCTACCGGCTGCATCGGCTCGAACCACCTCTGGTTCTATCGCGACGCCATCGATGCCTGTCTCGAGCACGATGACACGACCGAAGCGCTGCGCTTCGCCGACGCACTCAAGCGCTACACTGCCCATGAGCCGATGGTCTGGACGGATACCATCGTTCGGCGATGTGAGCATTTGGCTGCCGTTCGCCGCGGCAGCGGCGCCACGTTCGACGATATGAGCGATGTGTTGGCGACCTTCGGCTACCGGTCGTTCGCGGCCGGCATCGGGTCGACGCCTCCGGCCGGCTGACGCGTTCGATCGCGGCGGCAACCGGCCCGCCGTAAATGCATCTTCAACGCGACGCGCTTCAGGCCCGCATGCCGCCGGCGATCCATTTGTCGAACAGGTCGATGTCGGACTGCGGCCAAGCCCCGTCGCAGGGCATTGATCCGGCGCGGATCTCACCGCCGATCGCTTCGATGTTGGCCTTGACGTCTTCGTAGACGTCCAGGCGCCATCCCGCGATCGACTTCATCGCGTTGATGTCCTTGCGCCGGAAGAGCGGCTTTATGTCCGTTTCGAAACTCGGTGCCGGCATGGCGTCGATTGTCCGGCTCGGCGCCGCGGCGACGCCGTGTCCGGTGGCGAGGTTGTGCATCTTGGACGTTGCGTCGAAGCTGGCGGTCTTGGAATTCGAGACGGCGAACACACGCACGCCGCGCAGCGGCAGTCCCGGCCCCCAGTAGTTGGCGAGGTCGATGCCATCGAGCACGGCCTCGGCGCGGATCGGTCGTAGCACCGGCAGCACGATCGAACCGGCGACCGGCCGTGTGGCGGTGAAGTCGAACTCCTGGATGCCGTCGGTCGGCGGCGTCAGATAGACATATTGCGACAGCGCGCCATTGCTCCAGCCGCTGGTGGTCACCCGCCCGAGGCAGATGATCAGCAGCGATGGTGGATTGCTCTTGAGCAACGTGGTTTCGATCTCGTCGACGGCGTAGATCTTGCTGGTGCTCATAGGTCCGTTCCCTTGGCTTTCGTTGCTGGCTTGCGGTGCACGACGATGCTCGTGGAGCTGTCGTCAGCTGTCAGGCGGACGATGAAGGCGCCGGCACCGAGGTCCCTGCCGGCATCGTCGGTGAAGTCCCATCGGATCGAGCGCGCGCCCGGCCGGGGATCTGTCTCGTCGACGAGCAGGCGCACCCGCCGGCCGAACCGCTCCCAAATGCGGACATGGAACGTCCTGGCGCCTTGCGGGATATCCGCGGCGAGCCGTACCGAGTCCTCGTCGGCTGGCTCCGCCTTGCGCAGGCCGGCCGTGCTTGCGACGGGCGGGAGCGGCTCGTCGGAGAGCTTGTAAACGGTGTCGCCGGAGGCATAGGCGACCACCGGCGGCGAGCCGATGAAGCGGAAGCGATTCAGCCGGAAGCCGACTTCGTTGGCGTCGATCCAGTTGCGTCCGCCGTCCTCGGTCATGCTGGTGAAGCCACCGGCGAAATCGAGATCGCCCCAGCCGCCGACCCAGCCGAGATTCTCATCGAGGAAGCCGATGCCCTCGAGGTTGGAGTTGCGCTGGCGATCGTTGATGCGCAGCCGGCGCCAGGTCGCCCCGCGGTCGTCGCTGCGCAGGATCGCGCCGTCGAGGAAGTTCTCGCATGAGACCAGGAGCGTGCGCGCGTTGAGTTTTTGGAACTTCCATCCCCATTCGCCGCGCGGGAACTCGCCGTTCCCCGCATTCCTTGCGACGACATTGACCCATGAATCGCCGCCGTCCTCGGTGAAGAATATCCCGGGCACCACATCCGCCCGCTTCGGAGGGTGCCCGGGATGGCCGACATCGTCCACCCCGCCGACCACCCATCCCCGCTCGGGTGAGTCGAAAAAGATGTCGACCAGTAGCGTCGCGCCCGGGACCTCGAGGGAATCCCAGGTCGCGCCGCCGTCTCGCGTGCGCAATACGCCTGTCGGTTCGTTCGGAAAATTGGTGCCGGCCGCGAAGACGACACCCGGCGCAGGAGAGCAGAGGCCGCAGATGCGGCCGGGAGATGTCGCCGGCAGGTTTCCCACCGGCGCCCAGCTTTCTCCGCCATCGCGGGTTACGATCAGGCGCGGAGTGGGCTCCATGGTTCCGACCCATCCCGTGCGCGTATCCGAGAATGCCATGCAGCGCAGGTAGTTCTCGGCAAAGTGCGCCTGCCGCACCCAACTCTCCCCGCCGTCGACGGTCTTCAGGATGTTGCCGTTGGCATTGACCGCCCACCCAACCGAGCCGTCGGCGAACCAGATATCGTCCGTGCGACTGGCGGCAGTTAGTTTCGTCGGCCGCCATGTCAGAGGCATTTCACTCACTCCCTGCCCAAGCAACGCTCGCCGGCGAGAATTTCTCGGCGAGTTTGCCGGCTTCCGGTCAGGGCAACTGTGGGAAATGCCACCTTGATGCATTTTCGGCGCGCCACCTGAGGTGGGGGGCCTGTCCTTCGCCATGAAAGTCGGTGCCAGGACGAGAAGCG
>JAJDFF020000637.1:0-11532 GCA_021527025.2 Geoglossum cookeanum | reverse complement strand
TTATCCGCTTTGTTGTTTTTGGTAACCGAGGAGCTATTAAAGGAGGCTCATAGAGAGAAGGAAACAGTATGGCACAGCACTGTTTTTTTCGGTGGCTTTTTGTTATTCCTTATTTTAGGTATGGTGGTATGAGCATACGGAGTTGGCCGGAAATTGTGCCATTTCCTCAGATAAGTTACGTATGGGGGAGTTCTCCGTTACAATCATTCAGCTGCACTGATAAACAGATCGTTTTCCTGTTCCCTCTTCATATTTTCCTCATTGGATCAAAGATTTTCCTGATCCGCGGTTATCATTCCGGGGATGTGACTTAATATTGATATTGCCAGTTATAGTGCAACTGAGCCCTAGAAGAAGATTCTTTCACTAATACATTTGTTTGTGACGAAAACCTATTTAACAACCAGTCCATCACCTATCGTTGATGAGTTGGTATCAGAAGAAGCAGCAACAGAAATAAACAAGCGCTTGTTACTGGCAATTTTAAGAGAGACACCCGAAATTGTACAACATGCATTAAAATGGCAGCTCCCCAAAGATCAGGTAGTGTTAATTTCTCTTCCCGTATCAAAGGGAGTACTATCCGTAGTATTGGAAGATAACCCGGGCTTCGACATTTCTCCTGCTGTTGCAGAAACAATATACATTACCGGCGACGGCACTGCTACAGGAGTGACGCCAGATCTGCTGCTACTGATCCTGGCAGAGCTATGGAAACTAACACCGGAAGTAGCCACCCGTATCCAGGCAGAAGTGAACGATAACCTGCGCAATATGGAAACGGCGCTGCAGTGGGAAAAAGCAAATAACGGACAACGGCAGGAAATCATCCGCAGCCTGCTGTCACCCAAAAGCAAAATTGCCCAGCGCAGGATCGACCTGATACAATCAGAACAACTGCCATTAAAGGGACATCCTATTCATATCAGCGCCAAAACCAAGACCGGCTTTAGTGCGGCAGATGTAATACGATACAGCCCTGAATTTGGCGGGGAGGTAACTTTACACGTGCTGGGTGTGCGCAGGTTGCTTGTAAAGGAATATGGCGACGCCTCTCCCTGGCGCCAGTATATAAACCGCTGCCACCCTGCAGCCGATTGGGAAAACTTCTGTTACTTCCCGGTACACCCCTGGCAACTGAGACATATTATTCTGCCTGAATTAGCTGCATCTGTCAACAATGGAGATATCGTCCCCACCGGGATCACCATTCCCTCATGGCCAACCCTCTCGTTCCGCACACTGGCCGCAGCACAGCCGGAAGGACTTCCCTTCTATCATTTTAAGTTACCGGTACACATTCAGGCTACCAGCGGCATCCGGGTATTATCACCACGCGCGGTAAACAACAGCCTGCTGCTGTCCGGAATGGTGAAGGATATTCTACAAACAACACCAGGCATGCGAAAACACGGAAGGATTGCGGCAGACATTTATGGTGCACATTTTCTGACCTCTTCTGACCTTTCGTTTATGTTACGGAATGATCCCACCGAAGAAAGCTGCCCTGAAGAAACCATCGTAGTTACAGCAGCGCTTACACATACGAGCAGCCAAATCACCACGCCCCTGATCATATCATACCTTCAATATTCAGGCGCCGGTAAGGAAATTTTTCTCTCGTCACTTTTCGATGCATTACTCACTTTCCCGTTGCAGCTGTTCCTCGAATATGGCATTGCCGCGGAGGCCCATGCACAAAATGCACTGCTGGTACTCGATAATAAGCATATGCCGGTAAGTCTTTGCCTGCGCGATATGAGCGGCATGCGCTGCTCCGGTGAACAACGCTATATACAGGAACGTTCACACCTGTTTGTGGAAGGAGAACGTATCATCCTCGGCTATGAAGAAGCGGCCGCCAAATTGATACACTCTCTTTACTACAGCCTCACCGGCGAACTGGTGGCTGCTATCAGCAAACACGGCAACATTCCTGCCCGGGAAATATGGACAGCCGTTAAGCGGTCTACCCAACAAGCTATCAGCAGCAGCAATGCCCCGGCAGCAGATAAACAACGACTATCTGCGTTGCTCTTTGCCGCCACGGTGTCTGTTAAAGCGTTAACCCGTATGCGGGTAACAGATAAAAGTGTGGATTACCTGTATATGCAGGTGCCCAATCCCATGCATGAACCCAATAACTCCTGATATGGTTAATAACAACAGCCGGCAAACCTATTACCGTAAGTTCCTGGTTTGTTCGTTCTCCGGGGCCATAGGCGATTTCATGACCATTACGGCGCTTAACTGGTACGTGGCTGATACAATGAAGTCTGCATGGATGCTGGGGCTCGTGAGTTTTTTCAGGATCATGCCGTCCCTGTTTATGGGATTTGCCGGCGGATACTGGGCGGATAAAATGGACAAACGCAGCCTGATCATCCGGATCTATTCCGGGATCATCCTGCTTAGCCTCGTACAGGCCATTATCATAACTACGTTGCCATACGGCAGGCCGATGTGGTTCGCCTTACTGGTAGTAGTATTTCTCCGTAGCTTGCTGGACGGTGCAGAGCCGAGTGTACGCAATGCCCTGTTGCCGGATATTGTAGACAAAAGTTATATCGCCAGTGCAGTGGGATATTATACTTCTTCGCTAAATCTTGCCCGTATCATCGCTCCTGCTATTGCCGGCTTCTGCATTGCAGCTTCCGGCAACACCCTGATTTTCTGGATAGATGTGGTCGTACAGCTGCCCGCATTGTTGGTTTTGTTTTATCTGCCTAAAAGCAGTCTGTCGCAAACAGGCCATAACAATAGCTTACTATCGGAAGAAAATGCAGCAACGGGTTTCACCCGGTCTGCGAAATTTATACGCAACAGCCCACTGTTGCTCAGTACTGTTTGTCTGAGCATATGGATGATGCTACTGTTATTCCCGTATAACTCCATGTTATCGTTGTATGTGGAACATCTTCATCTCAATGCGGGCACATTTGGTCTGCTGAGCGGGGTTACTGCGGCCGGCGCCATCCTCAGCGGATTTCTTCCCGGACGTATCAGTATGGAGCAACAAATGAAGTTATGGCCATGGACCGCCATTACAGCCAGTATGCTGATGATTGCACTGGGCCTGGCCTCACACATCGCGGTAATTTATATCATTGTTTTTTTCCTGGGATTACTAAGCCAGTCTTTCCGCAATACCAACAGGATCATTTTCCAGGTACACTCTCCACAGGATATACGTGGAAAAGTAATGGCCATCATTCTTTCTGATCGCGGCTTTATAGCTGTGGGACTGCTGTGCAGTACATGGCTGACCACTATTACCACCATTGGTTTTTCATTCGTTGCCATGGGTATAACAGCTCTTGGCGGGGCATTATTGCTTTATTTCATGAAGTATAAAAAAGCAGTCAACACAGCTGCTATCTAACTATTTTTTATGTCGTTCAACAATATCCATAACCGGTTAATCGCAGCAGAAGCGCGTACACGTGGCATCCGCTGCACTTTGCTCGTACCCGGAACAGAAGATATCCTGAGACTGGAAAAAGACGGCCAGGTAATCTATATCAATAAAACCCGTTCTCACCGCCTGTCTTCCATGGCGGGACTGTTATCCAAAAACAAGGCTGCCTGCAATACATTGCTGCAGGCAGAAGGGATCCCTGTGCCGCCTTTCCTGCTCGTAAAGACTATGGATGACAGCGCAGGGGCATTTCTCAAAACAGTAAATCCGCTGGTGGTAAAACCATATGACACTGACCGCAGTGTTGGTATCCATATGAATATACGTACAGCCGATGCACTGCAGGCAGCCATTACACAGGTATGCAGTATCAGCGGCCACGCCATGCTGCAGCAACAGGCTACCGGCTACGACTACCGTATACTGGTGATCGACGGTGTGGCTGTTGCCGCGCTGTGGAACCAATGGCCCGCGGTTACCGGTAATGGTATCAGTACCATCCGTGAACTCATTGCAACTGAAAACCGCCGCCGGGAGGAGGAGGGTAGCCAGGGCGTCACAGAACCGATTCCTGTTAATGAACGGCTACTGCAAGACCTGCTTGCCAGGCAAATACACCTGGATGATATACCTGCTGAAGGCGAAACGGTAACCGTAAGCTATTGTGGCAACGCCTGGGCTGGCGCCGTTCCCGTGGATGCGACGGATGATATACATCCCGACAACCGGGAACTGGCCATACGTGTGGCAGCCTGTCTGCAGATAGATGTGGCCGGCATCGACATACGATGCGCCAATATCTCCCGATCATGGAAAAACGGTGACTTTGCAGTCATAGAGGTAAATGTATTACCCAGCATGTTCGAACATATTTTTCCGGCAGCAGGAGCATCAAGAAATGTGATTGCTGCGTATTTCGACTATCTTTTTAAAACACCCTGCTCATGAATAACTATATCACAACGCTGAATAACCTGGATGAGCCCATCCTGGAATACTTGAAAACACATGCCGCCATCAAAAGGGAAGACTACCTGAAACAGGTATTACCTGCCAGGCTTTCTATTATAGAAAAACTATTGAATGCACTGGTGAGAGAAGGCCTCATCCAGCCAGACAGCATTACCTTCCGTGCCCGTTTGCTGATCATCAGGTTGAACAACAGCACCATTCTCTGTCCGGTAGAAACAGGCTGCGGATTTGAACGCTTCACCCTGCAGGATTTCCCCGTGCTGTGGACAAGGACCGACAATACCATGAGCCCCATCCTATCGCCGGAATCGCTGCTGGATGAGTGCCTGGAAAAACAAACGGAATATACAAATTTCGATCGCTTCAGGGAAGAGCTGAAGGAAAGTGCGGCTAATATGGCGCTGTCCCTGGCCATGATTCAGTTCAGCAAACAGCCGTTATTACGTGCAGGAACATACGAAAACATAGCCGCTTGTTTTGACAGCTCCGAATGGGGACCACAGGCATATACCTGTTCAGAACAACTCTATGCAAACGGGCACCCACTGCATCCGAGCGCCAAAATACGTACCGGCTTCTCTCTCGATGATATCTTCCGTTACAGCCCGGAATCTGCATCGCCGGTTACAATAAGATGGATACTATTACATCATTCCTTGCTGCGCACTGCGGCAACCGGCGATGCTTTCTCAGCACCTGCATTGATGAGTCATGTTTTTCCTGAAGCATGGGCGGTTTTCGCGACCCGCCACCACCAACAACTGCAGGACTACATTGCCGTGCCTGTGCATGAATGGCAGTACAATCATCACCTGGAAAATATTTACAGGGAAGAAATAAGCAATGGCTTGCTGTTGCTCCTGCCGGAAGATGCTTTTAATACTACCGGCAGCCCTACCATCTCCGTACGCACATTAATCGTAAATGGCGCCTCCGCAGCACAGCATGGCCAGCTGAAAGCATCCCTGCAGATACAACTCACCGGCTACAAAAGGACGATTACCCCTCAAACGGTATTAAACGGTCCGGTAGTATCGCGCTGCATACAGGAAATTATGCAACGGGAAACGACCTTCTTCAGCCGCTACCCTGCTGCTTTCCTCCAGGAACATTGTGGTGGATGCTTCCACCACACCAGCAGAGATAAGGCTACCAACCTGAGTTACCTGTGGCGCGAAGATGCCGCCACGCAATTACAGGCCGGTCAGCATATAGTAGTTAGCGCTTTTCTTATAGCTACGTCACCATTAGCCAGCCATTCTGTTATGCAGGATTATATCCTGCATTATGCCGTGCAGCAACAGCTGCCGATAACAGCAGCGCCACTGCGCTGGTGGCATGACTACCTGGAATGTGTTCTGTCGCCGGTGCTCCTGATGCTTACCCGTTATGGTATAGGCATGGAAGCTCATGGCCAGAATGTACTGGTGGTCTTCGAAAAAGGAAGACCTGTAAAAGCCATTTACCGCGATTGGGGCGGGCTGCGTATTTACCATCCGCGGCTGGAGCAGCATGGCTTGTCACTATCGATGGAACCGGAATCAGTAACGATAGTAACCAACCTGGATGCCAGCCGCAGCAAACTGGTACACGCCGCGTTACAGGTGCATATCGGCGAAATGGTCAGGATACTGTCCATCGAAAACAAGATAGCACCTGACCTGTTATGGGAGGCGGCTTTTAACACCATCCATACAACCTACAGCTATATCGCGAAACAATATCCTGAACTGTTGGCAGATATTGCAGCAGATATGGCTGCCCTCACCACACCAACGGTATCTTGTAAGTCAATGGTATTAATGCAACTCATGGGTGCCCGTAAAGAAACCTATTTCAGCTGCGCCAATCCATTACACCCGTTTCATAACACCTCAGTAAGAACTGCTTCATATACCATGGCTGCCGGATAAGGCAGCCTTTTATCTTTTTATTAAGTCAAATGTTGTCGTATGAATGTTACAAAATCAACCAGGTTCATTCTTTTATCTGTACTACTTCTCCCCATGGCAATACAGGCGCAGGAAGTGGGCAATAAGGACAAAGACCTGCAGGAAGTAGTCGTTACTGCAGGCAGAATAGCCGAAAGCAAGTCACGGGTGCCGGGCAGTGTATATGTGATCAACAGCAGGCAGCTGAATGCACTCGCTGGTATAAATACTGATATCAGCCAGGTACTGGGCCTTGCTGTTCCGGGACTGGGACTTAGCACCAATACCACCAATAACCGCGGACAGTCACTACGTGGCAGGAACATTCTCGTTATGATTGACGGTATTCCCCAGAGTACGCCACTACGGCCCGGGTCAAGGGATATCCGCACCATTGACGTAAGTGCCATAGAAAGAATAGAAGTTATCAAAGGTGCTACCTCCATTTACGGCAATGGCGCCGACGGTGGGATCATCAACATCATCACCAGGAAAGCTGCCGCAGACGAGCAACTGCATTACAGCGCAGGCATTGCCATGGCCGCACAGCCCCTCCACGCCGGAGAAACCTGGAGCCCGCGTATTACCCAGTCAATCAGTGGCAATGCCGGCAAGGTCAACTACTTTGCGGCCGGCAGCTACGAACATACCGGTGTTATGAAAGACGCAACAGGTACTCCCCTTGCGCCATTCAATGGACTCAGCCAGATGGAGAACATTAATGTACTCGCCAAAACACAGATCAACTTTACTGAAAACAGTCAGCTCTCCTTCATGTACAACTTCTACCACAGCGTACAGGATGCCAGTTATATCACACAGGCGGGGGAATATGGCGTAAAACCCGCCATAGGCATACCAGGACAGGATTCCATACATCCCGGCACTCCCTATAACCATAACGCCTATATTAAATACAATGTAGCCGCACTGGGCAGAAGCGGTACCTCACTGGAGATAGCCGGCATATGGCAACGCTTCAAAACTGTGTACGATTACACAACACCACAGCCATCACAACTGCTCTCCGGAAAACAGGGACTGCGCCTTACCCTGCAAACACCTTTCTATTTCAACCAGACAGATAAAAATATCCTTACCTATGGCATAGATGTATTAAACGATAAAACATCACAACCTACCCTCAGTAATATCACCTGGGTACCCGACATGAATATGCTCAATGGCGCCCCTTATGTGCAGGCTAACATTCGCCTTAAACAACACTGGACCTTCAAAGCCGGCGCAAGGTATGAATTCATCAGCATCCATGTGCCCGACTACCAAACCCTCCCGGCCAAGGCTGGTGCGCCCACTAAAATGATCTATGGGGGCACTGTCAGCGACAACCTGCCTACTTTCAATGCCGGGATACGCTTCGCCAAATGGGAACTCTTTGCCCCCTTTGTCAGCTTCTCACAGGGCTATTCCCTGGCCGACCTGGGACGCTCTCTACGCACCACCAGGAACGCTGCCATCGTCAGCAGTACGGATATAAAACCCGCTATCTCCAACAATTACGAAATAGGCTTCTCTACCCGTTATGGCCCACTCAGCTTTCAGTTCGCCGGCTACATGAGCCGTTCCAAAAGAGGCATCTTCCTTTCCGAAGACCCCGAAACAGGGATACTCTACCCAGAAAGGGCGCCGGAACACATCTACGGATGGGAAGCCGAAATAGGATACCAGCCCTCCAAAAAGGTAAGTATCAACGCCAGCTACGCCTATACGGAAGGGAAAATAAGGGAAGAAGGCAGCAACGAATGGACCTACCTTGGCAACGACCGTATCAGTCCGGGTAAACTAAATGTATTTGTAACGTATACGCCTATACCCAAACTAACCGTTAATATACAGGGACTATACTCCGCCTCCAGGAACCGCTTCGACGCTGCTAAACCTTTAAAAAACAGCAGCGGCGTTATTACCGGTTACTCCTGGTACACTAATGAAGGCCCTGTCAATGATTTCTTCCTGGCCAATATATCTGCCCAATACAGCATCTCCACAAAATTCAAATGTGGCATTGGCGTGGAAAATATCCTGAACAGGGATTATTATACCCCTCTCTCGCAATTCTCTGCAGACAATCGTTCTTATGTAAAGGGCAATGGCATGCGCATGACGCTAACTACGCAGTATGATTTGTCACGGTTACGACAACCGAAGTGAAAGTACAGTGTCATTAAAATTCCGAAAAAAAGTAGCTTAGCTTTAATAAATAGCAGGCGTCATATTCTCAATATAAAATACCCCATCAGCCATGCTGCATAATTTCATTTTTAATCGCCTGTGCCCAAAAATCTTTGAATTGCCATACTGCCCACATATCTTATCCGCGTTGCTCCTGAGATTAGTGAAAGCATATCGATAACCTTTACTAAAAAAAAATTCCTCAATGCCGTTAGCATCTGCTCTATCCACTTTTAGGTTTACTATGCCTGCTTTTGACTTACCCTGGTAAGAGGTAAACACTATACTATAAAATTTTGTATCCAGTTTTCTTTTTAACAGAGTTCCCATGGTGATATGGTGAGATAAGTATTCATCCTCTACCAGGTTTGTATTGTAGGCAATATGAGCAGATGCCGCCCATATCATTATTTTTTGTCCTTTGAATTGCCCGTCCATCAACCATGATGTATTTTCCGCCATAATGGAATCTCTTAGATTATTTTCAGGCCATTTTCTCCGGTAATCAATCAGTATAGAATGGCAGATACGTAACCACATGCCATTCCTGGCATCTGTCAGATGAGTATCTGCTATACTGGCCACTAGTCTGGAAATAGTTGATGAAAGTATGGTAGTGTCTGCGGAGGATAATTTCGTATAGAAGTTGGAGTACTTTATCACTTTTCTTAACGCTTCGTTGAAAGCAAGCGTATCTGTATTTATTTTGTCTCCCGTTTTAAGTTCTACTTCCCGGACAAAAGCATTTAATTCATTGATCAGATCAGATTTAGAAAAGTTCCCTGCAAATTGACAATCAAAACCGGCTAGCAGCAGCGGGTGTCCATTTTGCCTGGTTTCGTTAAGGTAAGCTGCCAGTTTTTTTATCTGTTTACAATCCCATATACCAAATATAGCCTTGAATAGATATTCCTCTGCATCTTTGCCAGCCTGGATAAGATCATTGGCCTTACCACAATCATATAATCCGCTTTCAAATGCAATAACATTATAGCCCAGATTTTCGTGCAGGTATTTTATCAATCGAATCTTTGCGTCAAACGTAGCACCATCTCCATGACTTTGCTCTCCCAACCCCACTACATTTACGCCTGCTAAAGCCTGCCGGAGAAATGAAAGATCCGAAAAATTAAGGCTGTCCGGATCAATACTGGCTACCTGCGTCAATGTATCCTGAGCATATATCCTACCGAAAGAGCATAAAACAACAATCAGAAAAAAAAATGGTTTCATAAACGATGACTTAACCTATAGTTAAAAAATGGATTCCGATTCATGATAATTTAAAACAACGATATCCGCACACAGAAGATCCATGTAGCACTTCGGACAATGATGTATAAAATTATGTCGTCTAAAACTAAGTACTTTTATCGAATGACCCTTTCCGAAAAAAACAGGAAAATAACATGAGTCCACAAAATATTCAATAAAAAGTGTAAGCAGCAGCAACGAGCAATTTCATCTCTTACGAGCTCCCACTCATCGAAAACAATACAGCGACTGCAAGCGGTAATATAGATATCAGCGACACGAAAGGAAAGTTCGCGAATGTATTTGAAGATGCAGCTTTCAGCACCGAAAGGATAAATTTAACTTCGGCATGTACCTGCTGCTGGAAGAAGTCTACAACGCTACGCACAGGCCGATGAACGTTTCTTTGAAAAACAGCCCGTAACCGGAGGAGTAGTACAGGGATATTTTTGGTTATGCGCACAAATATTGAATGCTTCGTCTAATACCAAACCATATTTACAGGAACAGGAACCCTGATTCAGTAAAGCAGCATTGGTAGTGCATTCAACTAATAAAGGTTGGCTACATTGCTGGCGCTTATGATGGCGGACAATGCTATTGCGCATCCAACAGCAAAGCATACCACCGCTCAATGGAAAAGACCCCGGTGTCAGGCTTGAAAATCAGTACAAAAAAGGCCGCTCAATTTTTTAAATTAAGCGGCCTCCGATGCCGTCCACCAAACAATCAATAGTTGCGGTAGCTGCCTGTTTCTTTTTAAAAACTGAATTGAAGTTTCTTATTTTTCCCGGCAATCGTCTTCATAATAGGAAATCCTTGTGTAAAATCTCCTCCAATGTCAAATACCATTACACCACCTTTCTTACCTTCTGCAGGTTTCCAGCTAAGCACCTTTTTTACATTTTCTACATTCGTGTATGATCGTTTATCCTCCTCTGTTGATATACCGAACAACACACCTGATACAGGTACGCCGGCCGAAACAATGGCCGAATATGTATCCTGGTCTTCACCGCCTCCCACATTCCAATAGTCCATCGTTGCCACGTAGTCATACGACCCTTTCGTATTTTTGAGTACGGTAAATCCGTTGTCATCATAAACCACTGCGGACATGATATTAGATGTTCCTGAAAGTGGACCAAAATACTTTGCCAGACTTTTCACTGCTTTGTAGGTATTTGCATTCACCGGGTTACCTTCAATATCTAAGTCTATACCGTCCAATTTCCAATCATCAATTACTTTCTTCCTGACAGCCGCGGCAAAGTCATCATACTTAAAATCAGCCGCCACATTTGTCCAGTCATTCATGAATAAAGATAAGGTTACTTTCCTCCCCTTTTTTCTCATTATTTGAACACTATCCATTATTTTATCCCAGTCTGTCCTTGGCCCACTTACCATAAGCCTTGTGTCAATGACTTCTTCTTCCGTAGTTGCCGGATGGAGGCCACCAGCGAAAAGTGTCAGTACATCCACAACGGTAGGTATCCTCTTTAAGGGCATTTGATCATCGGCGCCAGCATACGGCAACCAATATGCTGTAACGGCAGGTACAATTGGCTTTCTTGCTAAAGGCGCCGTTACCTTCACTTGCTGCAAACCATTTGCTGAAATATGGTTCGGGCTTAATGTGTTATTTTTAGAACAACTTACGATACCTGAAATACAGGCAAACCCTGCTAAGAACAAGGGGAGATTTTTCATACGTAGAATATTTACAATTAATAAATCATCATGAGGGGCTACACGATCTTA
>JAJDFF020000636.1:0-11554 GCA_021527025.2 Geoglossum cookeanum | reverse complement strand
GGCCCGCTTGCCTCGGGCATAGAGCAAACCGCGACGAATGCAAGGCCAGGGAACGGGGCTGCAAGGCTTTGGAGTAATGCCGGCGCCGGCGCTTCGCCCCAGTAGCACACATAACGCAGGGAGCAATTACAAGGCTCCTCCAGCGCCTGGAAAGAGGCAAGGAACAGGTCGCTTTCAGCTGGTGTGAGCGAAAGGATGGTTACCTGCTCTTTTTCCAGCAAGCGCATAAATTCCGGACTGTTAAAATACATCCTGGCGGGCGCTATGACTAGCCGGCCACCTGTGACCAGCGGTAGCAATACCTGCCAGGGAAATATTTCTGCCGCAGTATGCTGAAATAAAGCATGGGCATCTTCTCCATTGATGGCAAATGGCGGAGCTTGTATGGCAAGTTGATAGAGCTGCCGGTGGCTAACGACCACTTTAAGTGGATTGCGCATAGCATCAGGTACATAAAAAATATACGCAGCACTGTGCGGTTGCGTATAAGCTGTTTTTCCCTGTTCAATAGCAGTGACCTGCTGGCCAATAATATTGATATTGACCTGTTGAAATTGTTTAGGAATTCCGGGACGGGGTTCGCCGTCGCAGAATACGAGGGCGGCAGCATTATCTGCCAGCATGAAGTTGACCCGGTGCAATGGCTCTTCCGGATCAATAGGCAGGCAGCCAAGTCCGGCCTTCCATATACCCAGCAAGGCGATGATCATCTGGTGCGACCGGGGCATCATAAGCGCCACTACCGCACCTTCACGGAGGTTAGCATGATGGAGCAGGAACTGTGCAATATTGCCGGACTGCTGATCGAGTGCAGCAAAACTGAGCCTGTTTTCTTTGCATATCAGCGCTATACGTTCTGTATATTTTTTTGTGATCGTTTCAAAAAGCGGCGCCAGGCACTCCGTTTTATGATCAGCGCCAACGCCATTCACGAATGACGATCCTTCGCGGGGAGCAGTGAATGGCATGAACACTGCTTCCTCAACAGGACAATGTAGGTTGGCAAGTCCTTGCTCCAACAGTATTGCGTACGCAGCCCCTATTTTCTCTATCAATAACCCTGGCCATGCCAATGCATTGTATCGTATCTCGATGGAATGGTCTTTTTTGTTGACCAGCAGGGTCAGCTCAGGGTCGAAGGGTAAAGGATCCTGCTGATGATCCACAACGAGAAAACCAAAGGTTTGCCATGACTTTGGCCCTTTGTCTTTCATGCCAGTGAGCTCAATATAAGCAGGATAGCTCATTGGTCTGTGGTGAAGCGTTTCTTCCAGCTCACCACGAACAGCCTCCAATACCTCGATGAGTTGCTTACTCTTTTCCGGCGATATATTAAAAACAGGGAAAGAGTGTTGTTCGCTGTCGGGTTGCAGATTGGTTGAAGCGACCAGTCCCTTCGACAGGCCAAAGAATTTATGCAGTAGCACGGCATAGAACCCCATATAGATCGACCATTCGGCCAGTTCGTCGCCATTACTGGTATAATGTACCTTTTCGATAAGGGCCGGAGCCAGTGCAAACCGCTTGCATGCCAGCTCGTACTTGCCGAGGGCCTGCACCATTGTATAGCGAACATCAGCTCCGGTGGTAATTTTATTCAACCAATACTGGCTGCTGATGTCCTGTATATTGATCACATCCTGGATCATATATGGAGTGGATTTAATAATAATGATAGGCTGGTATCTTATATTCTGAAAGAGCTGATCTTCCTGCCGGCCACCGGTAAGAACTCCATGGCGAGTTCATCCAGACGGATATGGACATTAGCAGCGGCCTGCCGGATGATACGGACATATTCTTGCAGCCATGCTTCAGCGGTAGCTGCTTCATAAACGGCGAGATCATATTCCAATACGATCACGGCCTCATCTTCTCCTATATCGAGATGGAACCACAGATCTTCTTTTGCATCATCACCCACCACAGGATAAGCGCTGATCTCAAAGGGCATCGATCCGGGAGAGGGCTGGCGGAATACGGAATGCCAGGTGAATCCAACACGGTAAGGATGCGCTTCGGTCTCTTTACCGGGCCAGGTGATATTTTCCAGCAGTTTGCCTGCCGGATAGGATTGGTATTGTAGCGAACCGATCATGTCTTCTTTAACGGCCAGCAACAATTCGCCGAATTTTATGCAAGACCTGAAATCGGTGCGCAGGGGCATTGTATTTACAAAAAAGCCTATCAGTTCTTCAAATCCTGTGTGGTGGCGGCCTGTGAACGGTACGCCTATTACCTGGTCTTTTCGGGCAGTATAATGGTATAGCAATACATTCAGGCAGCTGAAGAAGAAATTGAAATCGGGCGCCTGAAGGGCAGTGCTTATTGAACGAATGGCCTGCAAGCTATGAGTATCGAGTTGGTAGGTGACCTTACCTCCTTTGTATTGCCTGAGCCCGGATCGTACATGGTCCACCGGGATAATGGACGGCGCCTGGTAATCCCTGAAGCGGTTCAACCAGAATTCCTCTGCCTGCTTACCAGCATTTGAACCCAGATATTGCTGCTGCCATGTTACGAAATCCCGGAACTGAACAACAGGCATGGTCTCTTGTGATCCCAGCGCTGGTAATTCCTCGTAGTACTGCAACAGTTTGGAAAGAAAAATGCCGGCCGACCAACCATCAAAAATAATATGGTGTACTGTCAGCAACAGGTAAGATTGTTCTTCAGTCTGTTGGAACAATTGAAGTCTGATAAGCGGACCTGCAGGTAAACTGAAAGGAACGGAAGCCGCTTCCCTGATCAGTTCCCCGATCTGTTGGCTGGCAGGATCAAAGGCCTGTAGCTGGAGTGTAAAAAGCGTCTCATCCATCTCCAATACCTGTTGGAAGGGACTTCCTGCTGTATCACGAAATACAGTACGCAGTATTTCCTGTTCCTTCACCAATTGTTTAAAGGCCCGGTCCAACAGGTGTGGTTGTACCTTGCCAGTAAGCTCAAAGGCCAGTGGAACAATGTAGGCTGTCTTACCGGCATCCAGCCTGTCGGCGGTCCATATATACTCCTGTTCGAAAGAGAGCTCGAAAATAGTTGTCGGAGGCGCTGTAACGACTACCGGCGCCCGGTCTGTATGCTGTTTCAACCTGATGGCCTCAGCCAATGTTGTTATGGTTGGATGTTCAAATAATAAACGCAGGTCGCAATCTATATTCAGTTGTTGTTGAATACCCGACCTGATATCCACCGCCGTAAGCGAATGACCGCCCAGATAAAAGAAATTATCGCCGGTACCTATATCTTCCCGTCCAAAAGCTTTCTTCCATATTTGCAGCAGCGATAGTTCCATTTCATCTGCCGGTAGCCGGAGATCATGGTTGGTTGTTTGTGGCAGCGTGACCGGCGGCAATGCTGTCCGGTCGATCTTGCCATTGGCCGTCAATGGCAGCTGCTCCATGCAAACGAACTGTCCGGGCAGCATGAATGCCGGCAATTTTCTTTTCAGGAAGGCTATATAATTTTCCGGAGTAGCAGGCTCATCTGTTGCCAGGTAAGCTACCAGGAATGATCCATCCTGCGCTGCCTGTTGTGCTACTACCACACAGTCTTTGACGCCTGGAAAGCTCATGAGCCATTTTTCTATTTCACCTGTCTCTACCCGCTTGCCCCGTACCTGCACCTGATTATCCTTTCTTCCCATGAACTCAATGCTGCCATCTTCCCTCCACCGGCCAAGATCGCCGGTAAGGTACATAAGCCCCCCTGGAAGGAATGGATTGGCTACAAAATGCTGCTCTGTGCGTGCAGGCTGATTTATATAACCCTGCGAAATATAAGGGCCGCCGATAGCAATTTCTCCTGTAATGCCAACCGGCACCAGGTTCCGATCTTGATCAAGCAGGTATACCTGGTGATGGGGCACTGGCTTGCCAATAGGGATAGGCCCTTCTTCCACATGCCCGGCAAGATCAAAAGAAGTGGCGACTACCGCAGCTTCTGCGGGCCCATAATTATTCCAGGCTTTCAACAGTGGGTTATGCTTTTTGAGCCTGTCGCCTCCTGTAAGAAAAGTGACAGCACGAACTGCCTCCAGGTCGTCAAGCGAACAGATACGCTCATAGACCGGGGTGGGCAGGAAGCAATGAGTAATGCCCCTGTTTCGCAGGAAGCGGCAGAAAGCAGGCAGGTTGGTCCTGATGCGCTCATCCACTATATGGACTTCCGCCCCTGCCAGTAAGGCGCTCCATAGCTCCCATACAGAAGCGTCGAATCCCGGGCTGGCGGAGAAAGTATATTTCGATGTATGGCCGACGTTAAAGTTGCGATTGTTCCATGCTGTCAGCATCAGTAATGAAACATCACGTATAGGCACGCCTTTGGGTTTTCCCGAAGACCCCGATGTGTAAATAACATAAGCAGTACTGTCGGCATTGCGGTATGCCCAATGGCTTATTCCTTTATCATACTGACAAGCTGTTCGAAGCGCCACTTCACGGTAGCTGACGGTATTGCCTGCCAGGTAGGTGGCGGTCTCATCCACTAATACGATCCTAGCCCCGGCATCCGACAACACCATTTCGATGCGGTCTTCCGGATAATCGGGATCTACCGGCAGGTAAGCAGCCCCTGTTCTGATGATACCGACAATGGCCGCTATAAGATCAGGTGAACGTTCGCCCAGGATGGCTACAATGTCACCCGGTCTAATACCCTGCTCCTGTATAAGATAGCCTGCAATACGTCCCGATAGTTCATCGAGCGCTGTATAAGAAAGGGTATGATGCTTATCCAGGATGGCTACCTGTCCGGCATATTCCTGTAATACTACCTGCAAGGCAGTTGACAGGGAATACCCTGGCGGTGCAGCCACAGGTGTATTGAACTGGTACAGTTGCTCCTGCACTTCCGCCTCTGTCAAACAGGAAATTTGATCCAGCCTGATGGCAGGATCAGTGGAGATGACGGCTATGAGCTGGCCTATATGGTCCATTAAACGTTCCATACGGGCAGGTTTAAAAATGCCGGTATTGTAAGTCAACCGGAGGGAAAGTCCTGCTGCGTTCTCTCCAAAGGAAAATGCCAGGTCGAATTTACTGGTAGTGGACGCCAGTTCGTTGTGTTCGGTAGTCCATGTATGGTCATCCACCACAGACTGTGCGCTTTCGTGGTGTTCGAGGGTGATCACCGCATCAAAAAGCGGGAAGCGACCTGGTTCGGTAGGAGGTTGCAACTCTTCGATCAGTTTATCGATAGGATAGATCGAATGGTTGAGCGCTTCCAGCATATTATCATTTTCACAGGAGAGCAGTTCGGTAAAACTCCAGCTTGCTGTTATTTTCGTACGCAAGGGCAAGGTTTGCACGAACAGACCTGCCAATTGATCAAGCTCCTGGTGTGTGCGGCCGGATATGATGCCGCCAATCGTAAGGTCTTCCTGACCGGTATATTTATAGAACAAAGTTTTGACAACGGAAACCAGTAGCGTAAAAAGTGTCGTTCCGTTCTTCAATGCCTGCTGCTTCAGTTCCCCGATAGGGACCTGCTTAAATTCCTTTTGCAGGGTAGCGCCCGCGAAGGAACGGCCGGGTGGCCGGGGCATGTCCGCTGGCAGTGCCGCAGGAGTAGCAGCATCGCTAAAATGTTGCAACCAGTAATTCCTGGCGGAAGTATACAGTTCTCCTTTCGACAGCTCTTTTAGCTGGTACGCATGGTCCCGGAACCTGACTTTGAGCGCAGGCAGATCACTTTCTCTACCGCTGAGTGCGGCGGCGTATAACTTTGCCAGGTCATTCAGCAGCACGGTACAGGATTGCGCATCCGCGATGATATGGTGCATATTCACCAAAAAGAAATGGTCGTCATTGTCGATACGCAATAAAGCAAAGCGGATAAGCGGCGCCTGTTCCAGCGGGAAAGGTCTTTCAAAAAAATGCCCTGATAATGCTTCTAGGGTATCGCCAGGTCCTTTTTTCAACTGCAGGTCATAGTACTCCAATGTGCAGGAGCACGCTGTGGCAGGTAAGATCTTTTGTACCGGCTCTCCTCCTGCTTCTTCAAAGGAAGTGCGTAATATTTCATGCCTTTCTATCAGCGCTTGTATGCCTTGTTGCAGCGCCTGCCCGCTTACCGGGCCCTGTATCCTGATAGACATGGGCATGTGATAAGTGTTCCCCAATGTATATAAACGGTCCATCCTCCATAGCTGCCGCTGTTCCGGCGTAAGTGGATAATAGGCCAGATCGGGTGCTGTTAAGAACGCCGGTTGTGCAACAGGGGCTACATTGTCGATGAATGGGGCCAGCGACTCAATAGTAGGATGTTTGAATATAAGGATAAGATCAAGCTTTTGCCCGAATGTATTATAGATAGCGGATACCAGTTTGGTAGCTTTGAGCGAATGGCCGCCTGATTCAAAGAAATGATCGGTGATCCCTATGGGACCGACACCCAGTATCTCTTCCCAGATGGCCACCAATGTTTTTTCCTTATCGGAAGAAGGTGGTACATACTTGTTCAGCAGCATTTCTTTCGATGGTTCGGGCAGCATGGCCTTGTTCACTTTTCCATTGGGCATTAACGGCAGCGCTTCCAGTTGGACCAGTTTCGGCACCATATGTGTGGGTAAGCGGGAGGAGAGATAAGCCGTTAGTTCACGTATGCTGCCGCTCGTTAACACTACATAGGCCAGTAGGATCTTCTGCCCACGTTCATCCTCCCTGATCACGACTACGCAATCGCGTGTATAAGGAAAAGCAAATACGGCAGTTTCAACCTCACCCGGCTCTACCCTAAAACCACGGATCTTGACCTGGTCGTCCTTACGTCCTTTGATCTCGATATTGCCGTCTGTCAATCTTCTTCCGATATCGCCTGAACAATATAACCGGTGATGGCCGGCAGAAAGTACCGGGTGATCATACAGGCGTTTCGCGGTAAGTTCCGCATTATTAAGGTACCCTAACACGGCATAACTGCCCAACACGCATACCTCGCCCCAACTGCCTACTGGGACCAGCTCTTTCTGTTCATCCAAAATATAAATGGCCGTATTGGCCACCGGCTTGCCTGCCGGGGGAACTGCAAACCTGTCGAGGCTGGCAGCATCGAGTGTGTACGAGGTTACCACATGCATTTCCGAAGAACCATAATGGTTGTGCAGTTTCAGTAAAGGGTAGCGGTCAAGAAATTTTCTTAGACCCGGTGTTATTTTCAATTGCTCTCCGGCCGTAATGATGTGGCGAAGTGAAAATTCGTGTGTATCCAGTGCGTTATTGGCCTCGGTAAATAAAAAGTTGAGGTAAGAGAATGGCAGATAGAGCGTTTCTACCTTATTCACAGCCAGGAAACGTACAAGGTATTCAATATCCTGCCGCTCCACCTCTCCTATTAGTTGCAGCAAACCGCCACTGCACAAGGTGGTGAATATTTCCTGGAAGGAAACACAGAAGTTGATGGAAGTGAATTGCAGGCACGACAACCCTTGTTCGATACCGCTTCCCGAGAAATGCCATTGGATGAGATTGGCCAGCAGCCCGTGTGACAGTACCGCGCCATTGGGCATTCCGGTAGAACCTGACGTATATATTATATACAATGGGCTGTCCATGGAAATAGCAGGCCGTTGGTTATGATCAGGCATTTTTTCCAGCACCTGTTGGGACGACCCCATCTGGATCAACCTTCCCTCATATCCTTCAAACAAGGAAAGGTGGGCTGTGTCTACCAGCAGTGTGCGGATGCGACTGTCCTTGATCATATACTTTATACGGTCGGCAGGATAATCCGGATCGATGGCCACATAGGCCGCACCCGCTTTGATGAGCCCGATAATAGCTATGATCATTTCAATGGAGCGCCCTACTGCTACACCCACTACTTCATGCGGCTGGATATTCAGCTCTTCTACCAGGTAATGCGCTAATTGATTGATCCGTTTATTCAGTTCTGTATAAGTAATACTACCCTGCTGTGAACGGACTGCTTCCCTGGCGCCATACTGCTCAACGGCATCCTCAAAAAGATCGATAACGGTTTTCGGCAGGAAGGGTATGGCAGTATCGTTGAATGTATCTGTCAGTATAGCCTGTTCATGGGGGTGAATAAGTTCAAGCTGATGGATAGTAGCGGCAGGCTGCTGACAAATATTTCCGGCAAGGTGCAGCAGGTTGGTTTTCATCCGGTCTGCTGTAGATGCATCAAAAAGATCACTATTGTATTCCAGTGTGATCCCCACACCATCCTCTCCTTCCTGTATGAAAAAAATGAGATCGAATTTGCTCATATTGAACTCATCGTCCCCACCATATTCAGTTAGGTGAATATCCTGCAGGTCCATACCGGTTTCGGTAGTTTCGGTATTGTTGTAGGCTACCATCACATTGAAGATGGGCGACTGACTAAGGTTTCTGTCTATGCCCAGTCTTTCCACCAGGAGGTCGAAGGGATAGTCCTGGTGTTCATAAATGTCCAGTAGTTCGTCTTTTACTTTTGCCAGGAAGCTGGTGAATATTTCCTGCGGATCGATCATCATGCGGTACACGATCGTATTTACCATAAATCCTGTAACATTATACAGTTCTTCCCTTTTCCTGTTGGCAACCGGCAAACCAAGGATGATATCGCGCTGGCCGGCATATTTATAGAGAAAGACGTTCAGTACGGCTGTAAGGGTCATGTACAAGGTAGTCTGGTGTTGCTTGCTCAGTTGCTGCAGTGAAGCTGTTATGGCTGCCGGCAGGGAGAAAGTGATCCTTCTCCCGTTGAAGGTCTGTAATACAGCACGCCTGTTGTCGGCAGGGAGCTCAATCCCATTGGGCTTGTCTTTCAGTTTTTCCAGCCAGTACTGTTCATCGGCTGCAAAGAACCCTGCTTCAATGAGGTTATTATGCCAGATTGCATAATCCTTATAGTGAATTTGCAGCGGCGCCAATTTAGGAGATTGGCCAGCCTGCAAGGCATTATAGACTGTTGTAAAATCATTGCCAAGGATGCCCAGCGACCAGCCATCGCTGATAATATGATGTATTACCAGCACCAGCAGGTATTGCTGTGGCCGCAACCTGATGAGGTGCATCAGGAATAATGGACCCTTTTCCAGGTCAAACGCATGCTCTGCATCCTGTATGAATAACTTTTCGGCGCTGTTCCAGGCACTCGCTTCCGGTTCTGCTGAGAGATCAGTGTATACAAAAGGCAGTTCTATATCTTTCAGCACCTGCTGAAATGGTTCTCCTTCGTGGTCGATGAAGACCGTACGCAGGCTTTCATGCCTTTGTACCAAAGCCTGTAAAGCCTGGCGTACTGATCCATGATCAGGCGTGCCCTGCAAAAGGCTTGCATAAGGCATATTATACGCAATGCTATCTTCTTTGAACTGGCAGAGCAGCCATATCCTGCGCTGTGCATGTGATAGCGGATAATGTAAGGCCCGGGAAACAGGTATTACCGGCGGCAATTCGGCGGCTGTTCTGGTATCGGTAATGTGTTGTGCTAATTGACGGATAGTGGGCGTTTCGAATATTGTTTTAATACGGATAGTCGTATGGAGCTGCGACTGAATAGCGGTCATCAGCCTCGTGGCCTTGAGTGAATGCCCGCCCAGGTCGAAAAAATTATCCGTTACACCTGGATTGGGCACTTTCAGTATTTTCTCCCAACTGGACACTAAGATGGCCTCTGTTTTTGTGGCGGGAGGCGCATAGCTGTTTTTTGTATGTACGATCCCGGTAAGCGGATCGGGCAATGCATGGCTATCGATCTTTCCCTGGCTGTTGACCGGAAATACGGGCAGGTGAATAAACGCCACCGGTACCATGTAAGCTGGCAACTTCGACAGTAGCCAGTTGCGGATACCCGCCGCATCCAACGCTGCATTGCCCTGGTAATAACTAACAAGCAATCCCTCAGCATTACTGCCTGTTAACCTGGTAAAAGCCTTTGAAAGACCCGGGAACTGCTCAAGCACCAGGTCGATCTCAGATAATTCGATACGGTATCCGCGCCATTTCACCTGGTTGTCTTTCCGGCCAAGGAACAATAGCTCCCCGTTGGCCATCATAATTCCCTGGTCTCCGGTCTTATAAAGCCTGCCTTGTTCAAAGGGTAGCTCTTTGAATTGACGGGTGTTCGCTGCCTCACCGGAGAGGTAGCCTGCAGCCACCCCTGTTCCTGCAATACAGATCTCTCCTTTTGTATACAATGGCTGAAGCCGGTCGCTATCATCCACAATATAAAGCCTGTAACCAGGCAATTGCTTCCCGATGGGTAGCGCCACCGTGCTGGTGCTGCCTGGCGACAGGCGATGGACGCTGGCATTGATAGTACCTTCTGTCGGCCCGTAGGTATTGTAAATGGGTCTGTTGCCAAAGCGCTCCAGTAAGCGATTGGCCAAGGCGCGGCCCATGGCCTCTCCGCCTGATGAAATGCATACAAGGGAACCTAATTCATTTTTCGCAGAGATATGCAGCAGCTCTTCCCAGGTACCTGGTGTGGCATGCATTACCTGTATGTGATGCGTCCCGATATAATTTTTGAGTTCCTGCAGATCCGTTGGTTTTCCATACGAATGCAGTACAGCGCCTATAGTAAGCGGAATGAAGATCGCTTTCAACGAGGCATCGAAAGAGAATGGCGCTATAAGCAAATAATGCCCGTTGGGCTGGCCAGGCATCTCCGTTTTCAATCCTTCTATAACGGCCAGGAGGCTGCGGTGTGTAACTGCCACTCCTTTGGGTTTGCCGGAAGAGCCGGATGTGAAAATAATATAAGCAGTTTGCTCCTGACCAGGTAGCGATGCGGGTAACGTGGCCGGGTGACCGGCTGTCGCCATTGCCGGAAGAGGAAGAACAGGAAAACCAGTCAATTGCCTTTCTGGTATATCGCTGAGCACCAGTTTTACGCCTGCGTCCCTAAACATAAAGCTTATACGTTCTTCGGGATAAGCGGCATCTGCAGGTACATAAATACCTCCTGCTTTCCATATAGCCAATATGGCTGCTATGCTCCAGGCTGTTCCGGCCGGTAAGAGGCCTATTGCCTCACCTGCCTGTATAGTCATTTCTTTTATCAGGTAATGGGCGAGCCGGTTGCTTTCTTCTTCCAGCCACCCATAAGTATGTTGATGGCCATGATGAATAAAGGCCACGGTATCCGGCTGCCGGGCAGCGATGGATTGCCAGCCTTGCAGTACCGATACACCATCAGCAGCTGGCTGGTACCATTGCTGCTGTATGAGGCCCAACAACGCTTGTTCACCCTCCGCGTTCAGGAGGCTTACCTGTCTTACTGGTATGGCAGGATCATTCAGTACCTGCTGCAGGATGGCCACAATACTGTGACCAACACTTTCAATGTAGGCGGAAGGATAAACGTTCGCATTATATTCCAGTTTCATGTATAGCTCATCATCGTAGGGTTGCACCACCAGGGTGAAATGATAGTGGGTATTTTCTGCTGTTTCGGCGCCGGTAATGTAAAAACCCTCCGGATCATCAGGGCCCGGTCTTTCCAATTCTTTGGCAACGGGATAATTCTCGAAAATGAATACATGGTCTACGAGCCTGGCGCCAGGGCCTGCGGCCGCCTGGATATCTGCCAGCGAACTGTATTGCCT
>JAJDFF020000635.1:0-11582 GCA_021527025.2 Geoglossum cookeanum | reverse complement strand
AGCCACGTATGGCAGAGATACAGGACGAGCCGAAACCGCCGACCGGCTTCGGGGCGCTGCGGCGCATGTACATGGCCGAAAACGACGAACTCGACATCGACGGGGACGAGCCGGCTTTGGTGCCCATGCACCCGCCGCTCCGGGCACCACGCGACGGCTCCATCTGTCTGCTCGGCTCGATATTCGAAGCGGCGGTTCCCATCGATGTACGGATTCGCGTAACCGCCGAGCGGCTCGCCGTCGTCTTGATCGTGCCCGATCCGTCGTGGAACGATGCCACGCGACGGTTCTTCGCCAAGCTGCTCGGCGGAGGCTGGCTGGTCATCGGCCAGGCTTCGAACGACCGGAAGTCCTTCGGAAAGACCGACGCCGGCGAGGTCGTCGCGGCACTAGCCGGCGGAAAAGGCGTGCTGGCCGTCACGGACGCCGCGGCGGTCCTCCCCGCAGCGTTGCTTGCCGCAGCCGATCTCCGCATCGTGCTTCCTTTTCCGGATCCGACCGTGCTGGCCGACGCGATCGAGCGTTTCACCGGCAAGAGCACGGACCAGACCATCGAAACCGGTACGGTCGACCTCAATGTCCTCGTCGCCGCCTTCCGCCCCGGATCCTCGCCGTCCGAGATCGTCGAACGGCTCAACCGCCGCAGGACGATGGCCGTCGAATCTTCGAAAGGCGCTCTTCCCGATCTGGAGGACGCCGTCGAATATGGCGCCGCCAGGCTGTGGGCGCTCGACCTCGTCAAGGATTTCCGTGCGTATCAGCGTGGCGAACTGCAATGGTCGGATGTCGATGCGACGGCGCTCGTCCATGGCGCACCCGGTCTCGGAAAGACGTTCCTGGCGGGTATGCTCGCGCAGAAACTGGGCGTCGAGCTAGTGACGCTAAGCATCGGCGAGCTCTTCACCTCCTCGACCGGATATCTGGATGCCGTTCTGCGGGCGTTTCGCGACACCGTTAGCCGCGCTACGCCGCCCGCCCTGCTTTTCTGGGACGAGGTCGATGCTCTCCCCTCGCGCGCGACCATGGACCCGCGATCGGCATCATACTGGTCCAGCATCGTGACGGAGGTGTTGATTTATCTCGACGGACAAGGTCGCAACTCGCGAAAACCCGGCGTCGTAATCCTCGGCGCGACGAACTACCCGGGTAAGATCGACCCGGCGCTGAGGCGCCCGGGTCGCTTCGAGCGGGTGCTCGAAATCGTCCGTCCTGATGTCGACGGCGTCCTCTCGATCTTGAAGCATCATCTGCGCGGCGATCTCGCCGGTGAGGATCTGGGCATCACGGCACAGCTCCTCGATGGTTCGTCGCCGGCGGAAATCATGCAGATCGTCAAGGCCGCCAGGCGCGCGGCGCGCAACGAGCGTCGCGACCTCTCGCTCGTTGATCTGCAGGCCGCCGCCGTGCCGCCTGTCGGTGACCCCGACCCGGGCGCGCTCCGCCGGATCTGCATCCATGAAGCAGGACATGCCGTCGTGGCCTTGGATCTGGGTTCGGATCAGATCGTCCGGATCGTCGTCGGCTCTGTCGACGACAGTGCTGGGCACACGCTCTTCCGCCAGTCAGACGCCTTGCAGACCCGGGCGTCCATCGAGGCCCGGGTGACGACCCAGCTCGCCGGGCGCGCGGCAGAGTGCGTGTTCTTCGCGGACCCGTGCTCGGGATCGGGGGGTGACGACGATGCGGACATCGCGTTCGCGACGGCGGCGATCGCGTCTCTCAATTTTTCGCAGGGCCTTCAGGGCCGGCTCACCTACCTCGCCCCCTCGAATGCGACGGTCGGCCTGCTCCGGCAGGATCCGTCGCTGCGGCCGATCGTCGAAACGCGCCTGCAGGAGCTCCATCAGCGCGCGCTCGAAATCGTGACCCGCCGACGTGCGGCCGTGGAAGCGATCGCCGACGCCCTGGCCGACAAGCGCTACGTGACCGGCGCGGAAGCGCACGCACTCTTCAACGCAAATACGCCCGACAAACCGCATCAGGAGAAGCCGGAATGCTGAAGCTGACCGTCGAGACCGTGCCATCCCTCGACAACGACCGACGGCGGACGGTCGGCACCATGCTAATCGCTTCCATGGCAGATCCGGCCCCGATCTCGGACTACGAACTCTCCGCGTCGGAGGCCGACAATCCACTGACAGGATCGCCAGCACGAACCTGCCAGGCCCGGCTGATCGGTCATCACCGCGAACAGTCGGTTTGGGCCATCGTCGCCGCCGCGGCGGCAGCCGTTGTCAGGGAGGACGTGGACTGGGTGGCCTGGTGAAGCGCCGAGCCCACCGGTCTCCGATCGCCGTCGCTGCCGCTCGGATCTCGTCGGACGACGCTGACATTTCCGCATCGTCGGGAAAGCGGAGGCAATTCCTCAGGCGATGCGGACGCCACCTTCTCTGGACGACGTGGAGCGCCTTTCGGACGGACGGCAGCCATTGGTGGAGCCGCCCGAAGCAATTTCCGCGGAGTTCTCCACGTTATCCACAGACCTGCATCGTTCGCCCCCGCAACCGTCGGGCCCGCACGGTCGAGACCGACATACGACTCTCGGTCTGATTTTCGAATCCTTGAAATGTAGAGCGCGAAAGCGGCCGGCGCCCGTCCGTCGCCGGACGACACCGGACGCTCCGCGGCCGCGGAAAGCCCCACTCGAACCTCGAGTCCTTGAAAATCCAGATATGGCCGCTCTTCCGGTCCCGCGCGGCGACGGAGCCCCGATCGGCACAAGGTGAAAGCAAACGAATCCTTGAGAAACTTGCTTTGTTCTCAATAACTTAGGATTCCACCGACGATCGACTCCCGACCGAAAAGGTGCACATCTGTTCGGACCGGAGCGGTCAACCAGCGAAAGCCGCCCCGGAGCCGCGTTCGACAGAACGGGTTCGGCAATCGTCTCGGAAGAATGAAAGGAGCGATGATGAAAAAGCCCAGAAACGAAAAAGGGGCCTAACCGCGCCAACGGTTAGGCCCCTTAAAACCGATGGACGAGCGTGGTTAGGAGCCACCCCGTCCGCTTTCAAAAAAACCAAACACCAGCCTCACAACCGGTGCAATGCAAGCTCGCACACGACGGCTTGCATTGCAAGAAACGCGTTCGACCCGACGCGTGCCGGCGGGGCTCCAAAACAGGAGTTGAGATGCCGAAATCGCCCAAAACCGAACTGGCGGAATCTAATACCGCCAATTGTGCCGCACTTATCCCCGTTATTCCCAGCGACGGCCCCCGCCGCAGTGCCTTCATGCGCTCGGTCGCCGAAGGCGTGAGGGACTGGCTGCCCAGCTACGAACCGGACGAACACTTCGAGGCGACCGTCGAACGCCTCTTCGGTGACTGGCACATCGATCCCGCGTCCAGGCTGATCGTCCTCAACTAACCCCTTCCATCACCTCACAGGCCCGCCTCCGAAGCGCACCGCTCCGGAGAACGCTCTTCCCTTGCCCGGAGACCACCATGCAGACCAATCCGTCGGCCGCGCACCGCGTCGGCTTCTCTCCCACCGATCCCACCGCCTGGCGCCCCGCCAATCCGAGCATCGGCGTCCGGCATACGCGCCGGTCCCGGTGCGCGTCCGTCGGACACGTCGTCATCGCGGACGGCGACGACGACCGCGTCGTCACGTTCGATAGCGGCCTCGAACGCCGCGCCATCGAGGTCCTGGCGACCGACCCGTCGATCAAGACCATCATCGAGCAGCCCGTCACGGTCAAATATCGTGATGGTCACCACCTCCTGCGCCACACCTTCGATCTCATGGCGATCGGCTTCAACGGTTTCCGCGACCTCATCGCCATGAAGCATTCCAGCCGGGTCGAAAGCAGCGACATCCACCGCGTAGTCCGGCTCATCGCCGGGCAGCTCAGCCGTGACGTCGCCGACCGCATCGTGGTGATGACCGAAAAGGACTTCAGCCGCACCGACTACGCCAATGCCCAGCTCATCCGCGAAGTCCGGCGCGAGCCGCAGCCGCAGCACGACGAGGTCGTCCGCGCCGCCTCGGCCGGCATCATGGGCCAAGTCACGATCCGCGACCTCGCCGCAGCCATCGCCCTTCCGCCCGCGGACGCGTTCCGCGCCGTCGTCAGGTGCGTCGCCGACGGCACGCTGCGCCTAGCCGCGCCGGGCACCCCCATCGACAACCGCACCCTCGTCCGCCTCGCCGGCGTCTAATCCATTCAGGAGCACTTCATGCCCACCCACTACACTTTCAGTCCCCTCGACCGCATTCAGATCGCTGACCTGAAATCGGGCCACGATCGCGAATACCGCTGGATCTCCAACGACGCCAACGGACACGTCCTGTCGCCCGTGGCCGGAAGCGACGTCCGCGCCGAGACCTTCACCCATGACGACATCCATGCCCTGGTCGAGGGCAACCGCGTGAAGGTCGACGTCGACTGGTACAGCGAGAAGAAGGCCCTCGCCCGCATGAAGCATGGTGGGCTCAACCTCTTCGACCTCCCCGAAGCAGAACAGCGCGAGATGCTCCGGAAAGCGGAGATCGTCGAAAATCTCCTCAAGCAAGAGCGCGACGATGCGAAGTTCGCGCGAACCGACAAGTGTCTCGGGGATGCGCTTAAGCAGACGCTGATCGTCATCGTGGATCGCAACGCGGCGCGCGCCGCCGACGGCAAGGCTGAACGGTGCGACCAAGAGATGCCGACCATGAAGAAGATGCCGTCGGCACGCACCGCACGCCGCTGGCTCGCCGCGTATGAAAATTCCGGACGGGACGTCATGGCGCTCCGCGATGGACACCACCGCAGCGGCAACACCTTCTCCAGCATCGAGCCGACCGTGCTGAAGATGATCGAGAAGCATGCGGTCGGCTACTGCGACCGACGCCGGCCGACCATCACCGGGCAGCACAAAGCCCTTTGCGAGGAAATCGACGAAATGAACAAGACGCTGGCAAGCGATGCCCGAATGAAGGCGCCCTGCCTCACCACCTTCCGCAAAGCCGTCAAGAGCATTCCGGCTTTCGACGTCCATGCCGGGCGTTTCGGAATCGACGCGGCGAAGCGGAAGTTCGCGGTCGTGGGCGCGGGCCCCGAAAGCGTCCGGGCATTCCAGCGCCTCATCATGGACGGTCACAGGGTCCAGCTGTCCACCAACTACATGGAAGACGGAAAGATGAAGCAGCAGCGCCTGTGGCTGCTGTTGAGCCTCGATGTGGCGACCCGCTGCGTCACGGGCATCCGGCTGGCCGAAACCGAGAACTCCGCCGCCGCCGTCGATCTCCTGCGCATGAGCGTCTCGGACAAGGCCCGCTATGCGGTCGCCGCGGGCTGCACCAGCACCTGGCCGATGGCCGCGCGCCCGATCACCGTCGCCACCGACACCGGCAGCGCCTGGATCTCCACCAACTTCCGCAGCGCGGTCGCCGACACGCGTTCTTCGCTCGAATACGCGCCGGTCGGAATGCCACAGCTGCGCGGACACGCCGAACGCCTGTTCGGCACGATCGATCGCGCCCTGATGCCCAACTTCTCGGGCCGTACCTTCGGCAGCATCGCCGAAAAGGGGCAGGACAACCCCGCCGATATGGCGAGCGTATGGTCGAGCGAACTCGGAAACGCCTTCGTGCGCTACGTCGTCGATGTCTATCACCACACTCCGCACGCGGCTCTCATGGGCATGACGCCGTTCGAGAAGTGGACCGAACTCACCACCACGTACGGCGTGCTCTCGAAGCCGCGCTCGGACGAGCTGCGCAACATCTTCGCGACGCGCATCGAACGGGCGATCGATCATCGCGGCGTGCGCGTCGCCGGCGTCTACTACCAGTCGCACCGACTGCAGGAGCACCGCCGGACGGTCGGCGACACCACCGTGGGCGTGAAGTTCGACCCGGCCGACATCGGCGAGATCTCCGTGTGGATGGGCGACAGCTGGGTCAGCGTGCCGGCACTCCACCGGGATCTGTTCGACGGAGTCCACCTCGCCGACTGGTCCGAAGCCGTGAAAGACCTCCGCCGCCGCAATCTTCTGACCGCGGAGCTCAGCCGCCACCACGTGGCCGGAGCCATGCGCGACCTCAAGGCCATGGGCGACGCCGCCATCGCGCGCGCCGACATCGGCGCCACCTCCGCGACCGCCGAAGACGTCGAACGCGCCGAACGCGAACTGTTCTACGGCATCGATCTCGAAACCGACGAGCGTGACGCCGGACCGGCAAGCGCTGACGAAGGTGGTCGCGCCGCCGGCGACCGTTTCGCGAACGCCGTGACCGTCGAGGGAGGCCCCGCGCCAGTCAAGCGCCCCGAGGGTCCCGTCGTCGATGCGACGGAGCCGAACGCAGCTTCGGGTCCCTCCCCCGTCCGCAAGCGCAACCCCAACATCAATCTGGAAGACTGAGATGACCGACCCCAAGAACGACAACGATCCGATCCGGCGCCTCATGGCCGCCATGTCCCCGGAAACCGCAGAACAGCGCGCGACCATCACGCGCCTCCGGTCGAAATTCATCTCCGGCGACCGCGAGGCCAAGCTCGCGAAAGCGTTCGAGATCCTGATGAACGAAGCCGTCCGCCCGCGCGATCCGTCCATCCCGCCATCGCTCGACAACCGGTCCTCCGCCCGCGGGATGGCGCTGATCGGTCCGACCGGTGTCGGCAAGACCACCTCGCTGCGGCGCATGCTCATGCAGCCCCCTGCATTCGCCGGTTACCAGGACCCCGCATCCCAGGCGCCGCTCCTGTACTTCTCGGCGCCGAGCCCCTGCACGATCGTGCAGCTCGGCCGGAAACTCCTCATCGCCAGCGGATACCCCCTCGAAAGGGATCTCCCCGCCCACCGCTTGTTCGAACTCGCCGCCAAGCGCCTGAACGCCCACGGGAAGATCGTGCTGGTCATCGAGGAGTTCCAGCACGTCGTCCACAACGTGCACGAAAAGGACCAGCAGATGGTCGCCGACATCCTGAAAAGCCTGATGGAGGTGGAGAGGATCACGGTCGTCATCAGCGGCATCGAGACGCTCAATCCGTTCCTCGCACTCGATCCCCAGCTCGATCGCCGGATGACGAAGGTGAACTTCAACCAGATGGAGCCGGCGGATTTCGAGCGGCTCACCGACATCATGCACGCCTACGTCGATGAGGCAGGCATCGACGTCGCCTACACCGATGGCGAGGCGCTCGTTCCCCGCCTGGCTCATGCCTCGCTCTACGCCTTCGGCCTCGCGATCGAGAACATCATCAACGCGATCGCGCTCTGCAGGCAGCGGGCCGACAAGACCCTCACCCGCGAGCACTTCGCGACCGTGTTCGCCGCGAAGTCCGACCAGTCGACTGCACACAACCCCTTCCTCGCCCAGCGCTGGCACGACGTGATCGTCCGCACCCACGTGCCGGACACGGACGACAAGGGGCCGAAGCCGTCGGCGTCAAGGTCCCGCAAGAACGGATAGCCAGAAGGTCCGGTCGGAAACGACCGGACCTTCTCTTTCAGGGAGACAACATGACCAAACTCGCCCTCACGGTCCCGCTCGGCACCAATGAGACGCCGACCAGCTACGCGTCCCGGCTTGCAGCCTACAACTGCGTCAGTGGCCGCCTGCTCGCGCAGGACTTCGACTTCAACTTCCAGAAGATCGCCGACGGTGACCACTCCGAGATCCGGCGACTGGCCGCACTCGGCGGCGTCGACGCCGACGCGCTCATCGCGCACGCGGTGATGAAGGCAGGCACGGGCTTCGAGCTGCGTGGGCAGCTCATCGCGAAGCGGTTCATGAGGAGGGGACGCGTCACGATCTGTCCGCATTGCATCAAGGAGGACATTGAAGCGTCTGACCTGCCACCCGACTGCGCCGCATATGGTAGGTCTGAATGGTCGGTCGGCCCGATAAGAACCTGCGAGAACCATTCGGTGCCGCTTGTCACCGTCGCCGAAGGTCTCAGCCCGGGTGAGCTGCACGATTTCGCCCGCAACATCGCTCCGGCGATCCCGCGGATCGACGATCTCCTCGCCGAGAGCCGCCTTCGGCCGACGTCCGGTCTCGAACACTATCTGCTCCGCCGCCTCGACGGCCATAACGGTCATGCCTGGCTCGACGCGATGCCGTTCTTCGCGGCCGTCTCGACGACCGAAATAGTCGGCGCCGTCGTGACACACGGCAAGCGCGTCAATATGGACTCGCTGAACGAGGACGATTGGCAGCAGGCCGGCGCGGCCGGCTTCGAGAGCCTTCGAGACGGCGCCGCCAGCCTCAATGATTTGATGAGGCAGATGGACGAGGATCACGTCCCGAAGAAGTCGGGCTCGGGCGACGGCCCGCAGGCGGTCTACGGCAAGCTTTACATAAACTTCGCGCATGGCCTCAGCGATCCCGCGTACGACCCCGTGCGAGCGGTCATGGCGGAGCACATCCTCGGCCGCTTCCCGCTCGGCCCCGGCGACGAACTCTTCAGAAAGCCCGTCGAACACCGCCGCTTTCACTCGATCCGGACGGCATCGCTGGCCTACGACATGCACCCGAAACGACTCCGCAAGCTCGTCGAGGCCGAAGGCCTCATCACTGATGCCACCCTTCATGACCGGGACGTTCTCTTCGATGCCGAAGTAGCCGACCGCCTCTTCCAGCGTAAGGCCGATCAGCTCACGCTGAAGGAGGTCGAAAAGTACATCAATGCCCCCAGGCCCATGTCTAAAGTGCTCTACGAGGCGGGACTTATCCAGCGGCGCAATTTGGGCGCCGGAATGAACGAGGTCTATCTAAAGTCGGAACTCGACGTCTTTGTCGCAGGTCTCTACGCCGACGCCGCCGTCGTCGACACACCAGGACCGGGCGTTCTCGATGTCGCGGCCGCTGCGAAAAGGACCAACGCGTCTATCGCAGACGTCATCCGTCTCATTCGCGATGGAAAACTCCATTGGATAGGCCGGAAGATCGACGGTCACGGCGTCCTTGGCATCCTGGTGAACCTCGAAGAGGTCCGCAGGCACACCCGATTGCCTGAACTCAGCGGCGCCGCCCCCGCGGATTGTCTGCGCATCCTTCGCATCAATTGGAAGGTCATGCGCCGGCTACTCGACGTAGGCGTCTTCCAGACGGTGACCGAGCGGCATCCGATTAAGCGAAACCCTCAAACCGTAATACCCTACTCAGAGATCGAGCGGTTTCAGAAAACCTATATCTCGCTGTTCACGCTGGCTCGCGAGTCCGGAAGGCACATGCCTGACGTACGGCGGGAATTGCTCGCCAGGAATGTGAAGGTCGCGTTCGATGTCGATGTCGGCGCGACTTTCTATCTCCGCAGTGACCTCAAGTAATCGCAGACACCACCAAAGCGAAGCCGGCAACCGAAAGGTTCGCCGGCTTTTCTATGGTGAACACGAAGCCTTATCGCACCACGGGCCGCGTTGGGCTGATCACAAGGCCATTCTAGTGTGGCCCTGGGGCCAGACCAGAAAAACTTCAACGACAGGAACCCCCTTTTAACAAAGGCTTTCCGACGTCAGAGTGGACGACTTAGTGTACTTTCCACATTCCTAGCCGGGCCAGCCCGGTCATGGAGATAGCGAAAAGGAGCAACCTTCGGTTGCTCCTTTTCTGCGTCTTAACCAAATTTCCTAGCGAATCGCGTGTATTAGTGAAATCAAATAAACAGCCCTTCCATTTGTTCACTGAATGTTCTAATGACGATAGAGCCAACAAAGCGCGTTCGGGATCCAATACATGGGCTAATTGTGTTCGACCTATCTAATGAAATTGATCGAGTGGCTTGGGAGTTAATTGACACTCCTGAATTTCAGCGCCTGCGCCGGGTTAAGCAATTAGGTGTGTCTGAGTTTACGTTTCCAGGTGCGACCCATACAAGATTTTCGCACTGTACTGACGTTAAACGTTGCAATCTTCACCGATCCGTGGCCGTCATCGCCGCAGCCCGGCATACCAGCCGGCATAGGGCGAGTTCTTCGCCATGTGCCGATTGAAATCCGGAGACCCGTCCTTCCACCAGACGGGCCCGCGCTCACGCAGCGCCCGCTTTGCATGATCGACCGCATGATGCGCGGCAACCTCTGCGACAGCGTCCTTATCGGCCTTGGCATGTTTGACCGCGCGACGGGCCGCCATCAACTCCGAAACGAGTTTGTCCCTGCGCGCAGGTGAGAGGCCGGGATCGGCGAGTCGCCAGAGGCAGCCGCGCACCACGAAGTAGCGGCCGTCGGGTGTAACCGGATGTTTCAGGCCCATATCCTCAATGGCTTCGATCGTAGGATGGGTAGAGCGCAGGCGCGGCGCGCCGAAGCGAAACCCATCGGCGGAGATTGCCGGAAAGACGGATTGATGGGTTTCGCTGCGCTCTACCCATCCTACAGCTCCGCCCTTCGAAGGAAGCTGATGTCGATCAGCCGCATTTCTCCAGTGGATTGCTATCGAACCCGCCGTGGCTTCGGCGTGCGCTCGTCCTGATACGACCCATAAGCCATCCACGGATTGCGGAGGCAATCGCCACCGACGCCGCTGATCGAGGCCTGGCATTGGTTGAGCGATGTGAACGAGCAGTCAGGCGTACCCCCGGTCACCGTGGTGCGCTGGCACCAGGGATAGTCGGGCGCCGCAGAGGCTGACGCCGAGCTCAGGAGGACGATCGCTGACGCGATGATGAATTTGCGCATGTTTCGGATCCTTCGTTAGACAGAAGGAAAAGGTCGGACGCGGCGATCTGTTCCGGTCTCGGCGCCATGCCATGTCGGCCCGGCCGACACGCGTGTCACATTCGCGTGCTTCGGCCCCTCACAATCAAAGGCTGCCAATCGCTACGCGATCGCCCACGCATTGTCCTTCGCGACAAGCGCGCCGAGGCGTCGGCGTGCCGACGCGTCTCGTTGTTGTCCGACGATCACAATCGCCTTAAGTCTGGTATCGGACGATTCGTTGACGACGAAACGTCAGAGGTAAAACGATCTTGACGTGCGAGTCTGATCGTGTGGCACCTCATCCCAAGCAAGCAGGAATGCCGCCAGGTGAATACCGATCTTGAGTTCGAAAGCTCCGCGTGGCGATTGCTGCTCGCCGAAGACAGCAAGGTGGATGCCGAGATCATTGCCAGCCAGATCCGGACCTATCCGATCCCCATCGACATCACCCGGGTGTCGACCGGCGAGGAAGGACGCGCCTTGCTCAGCAGCAATGCATTCGACCTCGCCTTTTTCGATGTCGTCTTCTCCGGCCTGAGCGGCATCGATGCGCTGAGAAACGTCCGCGAGGCAGGCTTTCGGACCTTCGTCACGCTCATCTCCAGCAGCCGGCCAAACGACTATCGCCGGATCGGCCGCGAGCTGTTTGCCTATGATTACCTGCAGAAGCCGCTCACGCGCGAGCTGACGCATGCGGTGCTGGATGCCTATGCGGAAACCCGCATCAGGAAGAAGATCTTGCTGATCGACGACAGCGCGACCGCGCGCCGCCTGATGAAACGCATCATGGAACGCAGCCTGTTCGAGGTCGAGATCATCGAGGCGAGCGATGGGATCGCCGGCTTCGAGGCCTTCATGCAGCACCGTCCTGACGCCGTCTTCGTCGATCTCCACATGACGCTGCTGGATGGCGAATCGACCATCCGCATCATCCGGGCCGCGAATGCCT
>JAJDFF020000634.1:0-11628 GCA_021527025.2 Geoglossum cookeanum | reverse complement strand
CGAGCATCAGGCGAGGATTGGTGCCGCGAACGCCGGGGCGGATATCGGTGTTCTTGGTGAACAGGCCGAGACCGTTGAAGGTCTGAAGCTTGCCGGCCAAAGAGACCGCGGTGGCCGCTGCAAGGCGCCGCGAGTTGGTATCGCGCCACGTGGCGTTCGGCCGTCCCTCGTTGTCGTAGAGGAAGTTCGTGATGTCGTTCGCGATCTCCGGCGACGAAAGCGAGCCCTGCCCATTGGTCAGCGGCACGGTAACCACGAAGCCGTTGTCCTTGAGCTGCACCTGCTCATCATAGGTGAAGCATTGCGAGCAGGTTTCCGGAGCGAGCAGGCATTCGAGGACGCCGAACTCCGGCCCCTGAACAGAGAGTTCCGGATTGTCGACCGTCGAGCAGCACGACTTCGCCGCATACGCCGCAACCTTGAGCCACGGGAAATGCGGATCGGTCGGGCAATGCGCCATCAGGCTGACCGTTTCCTTGTTGCGGAACTGCGACAGGATTTGGCCGAGCGTGCCGGGCGAGTAGCCGTAGCCCTGCACGAAGCACTGCGGCTTGGTGCAGGACCACGCATCGTCGAGGTACGCAATCATGGCATCCTGCCAGTCATTGTCCTCGTAAAGCATGGCGACGCAGCAGTAGCAGCATTCGCCGAGCACGTTGGTATAGACCAGCGGGTCCGGATCGCCAGAGCCCTCGACCGTCTGCGCCATGGCGATGGCGACGCCCTCCGGGAAGTAGTCGAGGCGGCCGTGCCAATTGATGATCGGGTTGAGATAATTGCCGACCGTACCGCCGTTCTTGGCCGTCAGCGTGATCACGCCGGCGACGTTGGCGGCCGTATAGGGGAAGGCGTCCGGAATGGCGGCCACGATCTTGGTCGCCACCTGGGTCGCGGTCTCGCCAGCAACAGCGCGAACGCTGATGTTATAGCGAGCGTCGCCCCAGTAGATATCAATCCGGCCATCTTCGGTCACGGGACCGGTGATGGTCAGAGTATAGGCCGCCTTGACCGCTGCGACGGCATCGGCGCGGGGGATGACCCAAATCTCGTTGGCGTTGTTGGGGCAGCACCCGAACGCCACCTTGAGCGACTCGGCAAGAACGGAGCCGACGCCGAACTGACAGTCGACTTGCCGCAGCGACGCAACCTTCATCGGCTGATCGAGCGTGATGGCGCAGGGCGAGTCCTCATCCGGGGCAACTTGCCCCTCCAAGAGGCTGCGGCATTTACCGCGGTATACGTTCAGCGACGGGTCGAAGCAAAGTCGAACGAAACCGTCGCGCAGGGCGTCAATGGCCATTTAGGTTGTCTCCTTGCGGCAATAAGGGTTGCTTTACGCCGCAGGGGCGGGGTCGGCAGGCTTGGGGGGCTTTGCCACGGGGGCGGCCTTCACGGGCTCGGCCTCGATATCGTGATGATGGTTCAGAAGCCGGTCGATCCACGGCGTCGGGTCCACATCGATGAAATGATCATGCGGGATGAGCTGCCCGCCACGGGGAGCGGTGAACGCGGTGCGGCCTTCACGGGCCTTTACTCGGATGGACATGGGTTGCATTCCTCTTCGGTCTTGCAGGGCTCTTCGCAGCATTCGCCGGCAGGTGGAACCAGCACGCCGGAGAAGAACGCGGGCGTCATGATCCTCGGTTCGCAAGCCTCGGTCTTCTCTTCCGGAGCGCACCAATTGAAATGCGCTCTGAAACGAAAGCTCAAGACCAGCGCGAATTGATCTGACTCGACCGTCAGATTTCGAAACTCTAGACGCTGCTTTTTCGGCCCGACGAAATGGATGGCCCAAGCAAGCAAGACATCTCGAAAAGCTTCGTAATCGTAAAACGCCCAAAAGGGTGACTCTGAACCATCCGCGCGCTTATATTTCAGCGGCGAGAGCCAAAACTCAACGATAAAATCGTCGAATAGCTCATTTTTAGATGCGCCGGATTTGAAGTTCCAGTTGACTGCATCGTTCCGGACGAGCGCCACCATGCAAAGCGGCAGGGTTGGCATGTTCTCGCGCGTGATGTCGGCTTCTGAAACGGCGAGGCTTCTGCCAGCGAGATCAGGGAACAAGCCTTTCATCTCGTCGGCGATAGTCGGGAGCAGCGGCGCCGGCCCGGTGGCAAGATCAGGCATGACGGAACCTCGCGAACCGGCCGACGCCGACCTCGTCGCGCTCGATTGCGCGGTTCAGCGCCGAGTCCGACATGAGCCTCCGCGCCATCTTGCTCGTACCATTGCGGAGGAACCGTGCATAAAACATGCCGGAGCCGACCGCCACTTCTGAGCCGCTGACTTTATAGTCCACCGTGGCGCGATGCCGCCCCGTGTCGCGGGCCGGATACTCCCCCGGAGCTGATGCCTTGTGCACGCGGCCACCAGACTTGCGATAAACACGGCCAGACTTAGGCGCATCGATCCCACGCAGAAACTCCGCTTTAGCACTCGCGCCGATGCGGCGCAGGTAAGCTTGATCCACCGCGTAATCGCGGAAGGCGTAGAAAGCCCGCCAACCTGTGAAGATCAGCGTCATAGCTGCGCCCCTGTAGGCGCCGGCCGCATGAGGTTGGCGGGCTGTTGGGGCTCTTCTGTGGAGGCTGGCAGGCTCATGTCGAAGCCTCGCTCAACGAGACGCACGTCGCATTCGAGGTATTCCGAGTTCTCACCGGCCTCGACCATGGCTTGCAGCTTGAACCAACGGCCGCCAGATTGCAGCCGCTCTTCGAAGAACCACGCGGCTTGCGAGAAGTCCATATCACGCCGGAAGCGGATAACGAGCTGATGCGTGCGAACATCGCGGCCTTGCTTTACAGCAGTGCCTGAGCCATTATAGAGAGTCTTGACCGAAGGAGTGATCATAGCCCAGCAATGATAGACGTCCTTTCGAGATAAGGACATGCCATCCTTTTCGAGCACGACGTCTTTCATCGAACAGACGGCGACCCTATGTTTGAACGCTGAAATCAGATACTTGGCCATCAGATTGCATCATCCATGATGATACGCCACTGTTCGATAGCGCCGGACGCCCATGCAGGGTTATTCGTGCCGATGATGCCGGACGACTCGCCAGACTCGCGATTACGCACGGTCATGATCACATCGCCCGGATTTTGGACTGACCATGCGATGAATTTTAGCACTCCGGCAACAATGCTTGCAGGCATTCCACCGAACGCGCAGTCGAGCCCGGCACGATAAGTAACCTTCATCCCGAAGTTGACGCCCCGTCCATCGGAACACGGATTGCAGCACGAGAAAGAAACATCGATTGCATGGTGCTGATTGGGCACTTCGATGATCCGGCTGCCCGGCTCGATTTCCAGCACGGTGGACCCGAAGCCGTCGCGAGCCCCGTAGAGGTAGACCCTGCCATCAGCCGATGCGTAGCGCAGCTTGTGGCGATAGGTCGGCCGCCAACGGCGCGAAGGATTGGAAGCCACGCTTTCCGTGATCACTTTGATTTCGGTGAGCAGCCAGCCGGTATATTTCTCGGCAGCTTCGAAGGCCGCCTGACGATACAGCGAAAGCTGCTCATCAGTCACATGCGGCACGTCGTCCGTTTTGGTATGCGTCCGAATGAGTGCGAGCGACACCCACTTTTCAAGGTCGGTTTTGCAGCCACACAGGGTCGGGGCGCCCGGCGAAACCGGGGCTTTGATCTCAGGCAGAACGCCCCCAACTTGCGCGACGCTGTGCATCAGCAGGACCCCGGAGTGACTTCATAGCAGGAGTAGTGCGTGAAAAGGTTGCCGTCGCAATCGCGAGCGGTGGCCTTCACATCCATACGATAGCGTTCGCAGGGCTTTGCCGACGGAGCGAGCGAGACCGGGAGCATCACGGTGAAGTAATGCGGATTGAAGACCGCTTTCTGACCGTTTGCGGAAAGACCCATATTGGTCATCACGGTCGGCGAGTTCACAGTCACGCGCATCTGCACCGGGAAGGTGTAAATTCGACCCTGCGCGTCGCGCTGATCGAACCAAACCACATCGGTGCCGGCGAACCCGCTTTCGGGCTGATACTCGAACGTTCCAGCGTGCCATTCGCCATCATAGGGAGTAACCGCCCCATGCTGCGGCCCGTTCAGAGGGCTCACCCGATATTCGAACGTGTTGAGCGCCGGAAGAGCAGTAGCAGCAAGATCGACCTCGGTCTCCACTCCGGCCGGCGTGCTGATGAAGCGCAGCGTATTGGTCGGCGGCGCAAAACCGTCGATTGGCGCGGACGAGCACGCCGAAGCGTCGCGCGTGATTTGAACATCGAGCGGCCCGACCAGAACCGCGCCGTTCCCGAAAGGAACGATCCACGGAGCGTAGTTGATCATGATTGCGTTAGCTTCGCCGGGGCGTAACGTGAGCGCCTGACAGCAGCAAGTGCTGCATGCCGAACCAAACATTCCGTCTCGCGGATTGGCGGTGAAATGAAACATGGTGCGTCCCGGTCAGAGAAATGGAAGAGCCGGGAGCCGAAGCCCCCGGCTTGTCGTTAGCCGCCCGTGGCCGGAGCCACGCAGGTGAAGCAGGGCGGCGCGGCCATGGCGACCGGCGGATTGGCCGGGCAACCGGGAGCGCAGGTGAGCTTGCCCATTCGGACCTCCTAGTATTGAGTGATCGCGGTAGGGCCGATCACTTACCCTTTTTGCCGGCCGGGGCGAAGCTCGGCGGCTGCGACGCATTATCGCTGGAAACAGCGGGCGGCGCAAGGGGCTCAGGAGCCGGCGTTGCCACCGGGGCAGGCAGCGGCGTCGGCGTGGCTCCCGCGACCGGAGGCTCGGCCGGCTTCGCGGGGGCAGCGGGCGGGGCGGCAGGAGGCGTAGCGGGCGTCTTCGCCGGGGCTGCCTTGGCGACTTTCTCGTACTCGATCATATAGCGGTCGAGCAGTTCGTCAGAGATGCCGACCGCATGGCCGAACCGCACCATCGCCTTGGCGGTGTCCTGCGGCAAAAGCACGAGAGCCGAGCCAGTTTCCCATTGCACTTCGACAGTCGGCGACATAACATCGGTCTTGAAACGGAAGAACGAGACCTCACCCTGTTCGCCGCGCTTTCCAGAAGCGTAACGAGGGACGATCGCGAAAAGCCCGGAAGGCGTCTCGCAAGCGCCGTCTGATCGCCTGTGCAAAGGTTCCATAGCGCCGTATCCTTACGATTGCGGTGGCCTCGGCCACTCTATCCACTTCCTGCCGAATGATAAACTCTAGAGTTTCATCGGCGACGAATTCGATGTCCGCACTTTGCTTTTGCTCATGCAAATGACGATACATCGGTGAAACGAGCTGCGGGCGCCCATCCTTCAGAGTGTAGGTCTGATAGAATTGGGTGTGTGGCGCAAAATCCCATCCGTGACCGGGAACTCGCGACCATACGCTCAAACGTGCCTGCGTCGCCTCGCTAGGCAGACGAAGGCGGATGACAATTAAGTCACCCGCCCTCGCAAAGATCGGCGAAGACCGATCAACTCGCATCAGGGCGCCATGGGGCCTTGACGAATGAGCACGGCCCGAACATCGGCGACTTCGCCGCTCACCGTCTGAAGGCGAACGAACTTGGCGGGGCGGCAGGGAATGGTGCCGGAGCAGACAGTGCCGACGGGCGTGCCGGCCGGGAGGACGAATTCCGCATCCGGAGCCGGGGTCACCGGAGCCTGACAGATCGGAACGACCGGCACATCGGTCCACGCGCCGGGCACGCAGGGGTCGCCGGCCGACGGCGGGGCGGACTGCACCTTGAAAATGGTATCGACGCCGAGAGCGGCGATGACCTCGAACGACCAGCCGAAGTGGACATGGCGAGAGATATCGCCGGGGCGATAGGCGGTGCCATCCCACGCGACAGTCGCGTTGTTCTGAATTCCGGGGTTGCTGTTCATGAATTCGACTTCCTCGTCGCTTGGGGTTATCTCCCGGAGGAATTACCGGGCAGTCAGGCCGCACCCCTAGAAGAGTCGCCCCCGTGGCAATGGGCTGCACTTATTGCCACGGGGGCCGAGCCGTCAGACCGGATTAGGGGCCGACGACAAGCACGCTGACGGCGGGGCAGCACTGGACGAAGCCGCCATCTTCGGCGCCGAACTGATACTTCACGCACCACGCCGAGCTGCCGCCGATGTACTGTTCCATGAACATCGGACGCTTGTTGACCTGAGCATAGGCCGCCGACCACGCGCCGGTCGCCGCAAGGAACGAGCCGGTGACGAGCGGGTTGGCCTCGTCGCCGAGCGTGCCGCCGTCGGTGGCATCCGGCAGGCAGTTGGAAATGCGGATGCGCTCGCGCACATCGTCCGGGGTGTAGGTCATCAGGCCGTCGCCGAAGAGGAAGCGGCCGTTATTGTCGACCATCGACGCCAGATAGGCGAAGACGTTCTGATGCATGACCGTGGTCAGCGGACCATACTCGACCGGCACCGAGGCGACGAACTGGCGGAAGTTGATCGCGTTGAACGCAGCCGCCCCGGTCGAACGCTTCGGGAAGCAGTTGGCGCTCAGCCAGCCGAGCGGTTCGTTGATGCCATCGCCGGTGATCAGCGCGCGGTTGCGGTTGATCCGGTAGGAGCGAGCGGCGGCCCGGAACATGAAGTTCAGCAGGTCGTAGTTCGCTTCGGCGATGACCTTCCGCTGGAAGCAGAAGACGCCACGGAAGTCGAAGGTCTTGCCGTTCAGGTACTGAATGTTGCCTTCCGGACCCAGGTCGGCGTCGCACTTCGCGTCGCACTGATAGCTGCCGATGGCGCCATAGTCGACGATCTTCGGATACATGAACGTCGAGCGCGAAACGGTGACGTTCGCGTAGAGGTCCAGCAGTTCGGCGCATTCGATGTTGCAGTCCACTTCAATGCCGAGCATCTCCGGGCTGAAGAACGCCGAGTCCAGCGACGCCGCGTCGAACGCCTTGCGTTCGCCATCGGTGAAGGTGCGCATGATCTGCTCACGGCTGTCGATGCCGCCCTGCTTGACGAGCTTGCGCGCGGCCGAGCGGTAGTCCTTGAGGACCGGCAGATTGGTCAGGTCTTCGCGGAACTCAACCTCGTCGCCGCCCTTGAACAGAAAGGCGCGACGCTGGAGTTCGATGCCCATGCGCCGGTCGTGATCTTCGAGGTCCTTGCCGCCCTTCAGCAGCGGGACATCCAGTTCGCGCTTGAGATCGTCGAACGCCTTGGTGAGCGCCTGCACATCGGTGACGACCGCGGCGTAATCCTCGCCGGCTTTCTTGAGCGCGGCACGCTCTTCGCCGGAGATGGCGCCCTTGGTCTGCTTGTCGAGCAGGTCGCGGAAACGCTCGTCCATCTCCTTCGTCTTCGTTTCGAGGACGGTGGAGATGTTGCCGATATCCTTGGTGACGGCAGCGAGCATTTCCTCGGCCGTCTGCGCATCCTTGCGCAAGATCATGCCGGCTCGGATGTGGCCGAACGACGGCGCTGCGCCAATGAGCGCGATGGCCAGCGAAGTCGCGCCCATCAGGGAGAGCTTGGTCAGGTTCACGATTGTAGTCCTTTCTGGCGGGTTAATTCTGGTGCAGGCGTTCCGCAAGCGCGCTCAGGTTGGTGAGTGCATCGCGGAATTTCTGGACCGACTCAGCCGCCAGCACGGGCGGGTTGACAGGAGAGGGCGGCACGCTCGCAGGGTTCGAGCCATCCCCCTTGTGGAACAAGCCGATGTTCGCTTTGACGACCTGCGTCAGGCGCTTGGCTTGGTTCCGACTCAGCGCAATACCTTCGGCGACGAAAAGCTTTTCGATTTCGGCGACGGTCGCGAGTTGCTCGGCAGAGCCATCGTCTTCCGACTGGCTCTTGATGAAAGCCATAACGGCTTCCTCGTTGGCAGGAAACAGGACGACGCTGACCTCGAACAGATCGCCCTTGTCGATCCGGAGCCATTCACCGCCCTCGGCCTCGTCGCCCTCGACCGCATACTTTTCCAGCATGAAACCGACAGAGAACGAGAGGCCGCCTTGCGACTTCGTCGCAAGATACCGATCCTTGACGTAGCTGATGTCAAGGTTGAGCTGTGCCTCCATCCAGAGGTCGCCGTTGCGATATTCCAGCTTCGTGATTGCGCCGGCCGGCTTGCGCCAGTCGTGATCGAGAAGTAACTTGATGCCCTTCGATCCGGTGAGTCCGCGCGTCTGGATTGCCTCCGCGAACGCATTCGGCATGACGCGGTGCCGATAAAGGTCCATGTCCTTAGTCGATGCCCACCCGGCGATGAAACCGTCCGGGGCATTCTCCAAGCCGATGGCCTTTAGCTCGGCTTCCGACGCCGGGCGGAACTTGACGTGAGAGATGCGCCGGACCTGATCGCCGTTCGGGACGAACTTATTGACCGGGGCGCTCTTGATCAGGTATGTCCGCATTCGGTTCCGCCTTTATGGCTGCCCGCTGACCAAATCATCAGCGAGCAATGTTATCGAATTTCGCCTCTTATGCAAGAAATATTTCGGCCAATCAAGTGGCCGGAGAGCTATTTCCATTGGTAGAGGTCGGATTTTCGCTAGTATTCTTCGACCGGTTGCTGCTTTCGCTCGAAAGCTGTGCTCGTTGTGCTTCCGTGAGCGGCTGAAAGCCTACAATTTCCCGCTTCTCATCATTGGTCAGGAAGCTCACGCTTTCGAGAGCCTTGGAGCGGTTAGCCCGGCTATCTTGGATTGCATCGATCGTATCGAGATCGAAGCGGATACGCGCTCCGGGCGGGCATACGGCGGCCGTCAGCCCCGTGGCAATGGGGGTGCAATAGGAAGGCACAATCGTATCTTCCCAAAAGGCTTGACGGCTCTCGATATAGTTGCCGGCGAACTTCGCGCCATCTGCCGCGCCAAGACCCATCAGCGAAATCGGAATGCCGAGCGCACCGAAGATCATGCGAGACATATCGTCAAGCGGAAGTTTCGAATGAATATTATTCAGGTCATTGTCGAGCTTATGGACTTCGACCGCGGTATTGTAGAGAAACAGAATGTTGCCAGACTCTTCTCCGCCCGGCGCCATATCTTCAATGTGCTCTTTGATCGCGTCGCGCTGCTTCGCGGTCAGCGTCTTTTCAGACGTGACGATGTATTTCGAATTCGGGTGGCCGGATGCGGTATCCCATGCGCGCTTCAGCAACATGTTGATGATTTCAGCCGGAACGCCGATAGCCCGCAACGGCGTAATGTTGAGCCGCGAGTCAATACCTCCCGTCAGATTTGGAGTCGCCACTTCGTAGACGTAAGCTTCTCCATCTTTCGCTTTCTTGCGGGAAGGCCACGTTGGGGCTTCCTCTCCGGTGCCGTATTTGTATGCCGAGAACGAGCCGCGACCATCCGAGATGCCTTGCGTAAAGGCTGCGTCCAGAGGATAGATAGCATTAGGGCGCTTGCCGACGCCGACGCCCACCTTGAACGGGATACGGCCGTAGCAAGCGAGGTTCAAGGCCATCCAATAGCGGAGCTGATCAGGAGCAAGCGAGTCGTTGGGGCTCGTGAGCAGAGCATTGATTGCCTTGACATCGGTAGCTGAAGCTCGCTCAGCCGCGACCACGTCCGGATCAGGCTCGCAATACCAACCAACTTGCTGCACGCTGGACGCGATCTTATTGAGCGCTCGGAAAATGACCGGATGCTCAAGGGCCGCATTGGCAGCAATGACGTTGCGATATTCGACCACGCCTCGCTTGTTGCCGATCTCCCACCGGCCGAGCGGTGACTTCGGCTCCTGATTAGGGTTCCGCTCCGGCTTTGCTTTGAACAGTTCGACGCCAAACACTTTCATGGTCTTATCTCCGTCCGCCGATGCTGAAGCGCATCACGCCGCCATCGTCGGTAGCCAAAGGCGACGGGTCTTCCGTCTGGCAGTCCTCGGTTGCGTAGCGGATGGCATCCCAGTAATGGTTATGCGCGTCGACAGGCACGCTCAGCGCCTTGCCTGTCAGCCTGTCTTTTTTCCAGCTGTAAAGCCGGGCCTCGTCGCGTAGCTCTTCGCAATCCGGATCGATTACAATCCGGTAGCCTTGTAGCCAATTGATGCCAGTCTTAACCGAGCCCGGCCCTTTCTTCGCTGCAACGACGTTGAAGCCAAGTGAGTTCAGATGGTCAATCGTCTCCGGACGACTGCTGTCAGCCTTGATAAGATCGGCGTCATCCTCGACAACCATGCGGATTGCCACGGGGAGATCGCGAAGCGCCATCCGGCCGCCTGCCTCGCGAGCGATGTAGATTTCACGCCGGGCATGATTGACGTACAGCTTGACGATCGCATTCGGGTCTTGACTAAAGCCGAAGTCCATACCATAGCGCGGCGGGATGTGCTCCGGAACTTCGATGCGACCGATCTCCACGTTCGTGAAAATCTTGCCATCGAAACTATTATCGTAATCGCCCAGCCAGACATGTTGATACCGCTTGAAGTTGCCTGACTTCATGTGCCACATTTCTTGCGGCATTGCGGTATGGTAAAACCAAGGATTATCCTCGATCCCTACTGGCATGATATAGCTATTGGCTGGCGGAATGAATGTCACACCCTTAGCCTTCTTGGCGTTACCGCGGAAGTAATCATCTACCGGGTCTTCAGGCTGCTCCGGGTTCCAGCACCACCAAAGTTCCGACCCCGGCTTGCGGATGGTCGGAATAAGGATTTCCATGCTGCGCTTGTTGATCGTGCGCGCCTCTTCGATCCAACAGATGTCCGCGCCTTCAAGTGACTTCGCACTCTCCGGATTGCGATCAAGACCGATGAACGTGAAACGAGACTCCGTCTTGCGGTGAACGATTTCTCGCTCTAGAATAGCGAATTGATCAGAGAGGCCGTATGCCTTGATCTTTGCTTCGATCAGTTCCTTAACGGAGTCCTTAATCGAGTTCTGAAACTGGCGGGCGCAGACGATGCGCTTGGTCATCCGAGCCGCGATGATCCCAAGCGCACCAGCCATGCCGTGCGATTTGGCCGAGCCCCGGCCGCCAAACAACGCCTTATGGCGGTAGGGCTCGAACAGCGGCAAGAACTTCTCGCCGATGTATACGCTCGTCGAAGCGAGGGCCGGGCCGCCGTTATGCCCTATGCCGGGATGCAGCCCCATGGCATCAGCTCAGACGGTCTTGCGCTGCATCGGCTGGATTGCCGGAGCCGTGCCGAGCTTCACGCCCGTCGCCTGAATGATCGAGCCGTTCGGCGTTGAAGGCGATGCGAGGCGCTGCCCCGATCCCGCGGTCCGAGCGCCCGTAACCCCCGAACCCGTGAACTTTTTCCCGCCGCATCCACAACCCATGGTCATTTCCTTTCACGATGTTATTCGCTGCAATGCCTGATTGCATCGCGAAGTGCGAGGTTGAACGAAGAAACTTGCTCATGGGATGACCGCAGCGATAAGCATGGTCGCGACGCTCCCGATGATGGCACCGAGGACGAGCCCGCGAAAGACAAGGCAGCACGGGCAGCTCGTGAAGAGGTATTCGGTCAGCCGAGCTGTCCAGTGCTCCGGGCTCTGGCACCATTTCGGCGTGATGATCTGCGATGCCCAAGCCATCGAGTTCGAGAGCCAGTTATCGGCCCACTCGTCGGGTTCGTCGCCATCACCGGCAGCCGGCGACGACGGGCGACCACTCGTCCAGGAGCCCGAGCAGTGTGCGGATGAGGCGCGTCTTGCCCTGGTGCCGGATGTGGG
>JAJDFF020000633.1:0-11695 GCA_021527025.2 Geoglossum cookeanum | reverse complement strand
GCCGGGTAATAAAATGTTGCCTAACAAAAGGTCGGAGTACGCCCCATACTCCGTCTCGGCATTGATGTTAGGGTAACAACATGTTGCCTAACAAAAGAACGGTGTCTGGGTCAGACACCTTTATGGCATATTGTTAGGGGCCATACAAACATAACACATAACTCCCGCTCCCACAAATCTCGATGAGCCGTCCCTCCATAAGCATTCGCATTCACAGTGTATTTTCGACATATACGCAGTTGCATGCAAACTCACTTCGAGAGCGGGATGCTTCGCCCCCACTCGGCGAGTGGGATACCACGAGCAGGATGGGGCGATATGATGTTGGTGCTCTAGTGCAGCAAAAGGTGGCCTCTACGAAATTTTTTCCCGCCATGCAGCTACGACTCGTACGATCGCCATACTTATGCAAATACTTTGATCACACGAACGTAGGGATTGTATGAACGCATGGTCTATATGAGCACTGAATTCGCATGAATTTTCCAATTGGTAAAGGTGGCCAAATGCGCAATTTGATAGGTCAGGCTGGAGGATATGTCGGTTGGAAAGCGGGGAAAGGGATGTTATCGTTGAATGTTGGTCTCCTACACTCGTCGGCATTAATATTTAGAGACTACCATGTTGAAAGAACCATATCCGCGAAGGCATTGGCACACGTCACTCCTTTATATCAGATCAGCTGGCTATATTCTAGATTAAATTTCTTCATGCTCTTTCAGTTATGTGACTACGCTAGCAGCATAGCTGCGACGCGACGTTCCTTTGATACGAGATCTATATAGAGACCTCTCAGTTCGTGTATCTAGACCACAGGACGAATGCTATATACACCTCAATATATCAAAGGTGAGACAGTAACCTTCACTTACGAAAGGGCTCACACCTGACTGAACTATTACGTTTAACAGCGACGGGCCTATTCTGAAAGTATGTCTATGACGCTACTCCTACCTCACCAGAGCAATCCGGCCCTTGTCATTGACGCATCAGCGGGGACAAACACCGACGGTATGGAGCGAATTCCTATCGAAGGAGTGTGTGACTGGACTGAATTCAGCTACAGTATTCTACACTCAGGATTCCTGGGGGATGGCGATATCCGCCCATATACCTGTCCTTGATGAAGGGCTACCTCTATGCGAAAGTTATGCAGAGGATGGTCTGGGACACCTCATTGTGACCTAGAATGTCCAAGTCATATCACGGGGTAGAAGAGATGAGGAGATCAGAATTCATTTAGGATTATAGCATCACGCAAAGTACGTTGGAATTAGGCTCTGCGATCAGCCGTACACTCCTGCCATGCTATTGATGCCCTCCCCCCGTCAAAAATGCCTTGGTTTCAATACTTCCCATTATGCATAGAGAGATCCGCGGCAGCTGTAAAACCCTGGAACTGTCAATCCTGTGCTTTCATGCCGAGAGATACTCATCTACAGCCACAATTCCACATTGCCATTAAATACGATCAACCTATTATAGTATCGTTTCTCGATTGTCGGCCGCTATGAACAGCTGATCAGGGGAAGAGTAACGATCGCAGCAAGACAGTCGTATAACCCCAAATCCCACCCTATCCACCCAATAACTTTAAGCAGACTTGCATATCCCAGGTTTTCCCATCGTCTGTGTCTCAGCGTTCGAGCAGGTAGCTGGTGTGGTCTACTCAGTATATTATCCGCGGAATACCCAGGGAGGGTTTACATGATTCTGCTATCTTAAATCAGCCCAGATCAAGACTAATTAACGCATATGACATGCGTGTCCTATAGCATAAGGGAAGCCTACCAGGAAGCTGCCGACACATTATCTGCTTGTAGCACACCTAGGCAAGCTGCGCCATCGGGAGGCACCCCGCAACTGGGCTGTGTGCTGCAATGCATACAGGCTAAGTCCGTAGCATCTCAAAACTCTGCTGCGAGGCAGAGATGGCTCCTCAGAAGCATCGACATAGGAGGAGGCACGTAGACCCTAGTTGCCGAATGCCTTGCAATAGTTTTCTCGGCTGTGATGTGGCTGAAGAAGGGGGAAGTGAACCTAGAGAAGAGGGGACATGCGCGCGCCGGTCAGAAAGTGCTGCATTAGCTTGTCGATAAAGGAAGAGAGGAGCAAAGAAAAAAAACGGGCAGGCGCGCGGTCTTTATGCCCGAGAGCAGCGGCTGCCTAATGCAAAGCCCTCTGATTACCTTCTAATATTTTGCGAAATAAAGGCCAATTTAATTTAATTCCAGGAAGGACAGTGCTCTTGTATACTCGTATCGAGCGTATATTCCGATATAAACATCCACCACCTGCCCTGCTAAGATAGGCGCGATGATATTCCCAGCTGCAATGGGTGTCAGTGTCGGTATGTAGTGTCGGTACGGGATTCAACTCGTGAAACGTCATGACAGTTGGGCTAAACAGACCTTTGGGCACTATAGAGGAGCAGGCAAGCAGGAGGAACTGCTCTTCGACCGAATTCTATCAAAGCGCACCTATCAGCCGTCTTGGGTCACCTTATTGCCATGTGCGATCACTACGGGTGAGCCTCTGCCGAGAATGGTGTTTCGTGGGTGGCAGACCCGAGATGCCGGGTTACTCCGCGCGTTGAGGGCACTGGGCTAAGTATCCTGTTAGCGAGCAATACGATCACAAGGAGAGATATGAACGGAGCATGGGTATTACAGGTTATTTCAGACGCGGGACACCCTGCGGCGCCATAGAGCAATAGATCTAACTAATTTAGTATGTTGTGCCTGCTTGATTGGATTTGGAAGTGGTAGGATCGCAAATTCACAGAGTACCGACATGTGCTAAACCACGTTACTATGAGATTTCTAATTATAGGAATATCATTGACACAAGAGCCCACCCCAAAATCCGGAGCGGCAGGGTGGTCAAATGATAGGGAGTCGTGCGGGCAAGTTATTGTAACAAGATTCAAATTTGACGTGCCCAGGAGTAAAATATCGCTTGTTGCAAGAAACAGACCCTTTCGCATCCACTTTTGGTGCCCCCTAGCAGAGCTACCTCTTACATAAAGAGCAATGAGCCATAAACGCACTATGGGGCGGATAGGTGAAAAGAGAAGACACCAGATGGAAAGATGGGAAACAAATTTGTCTTTTCACCCAAACGTCGACAAAGGGTTCGGCACATCGTATCCGCCAAGTGTCGAAAGAAGTGGATAAAGTTGTGGGAACCGAACCCATTTTCATGCCCATCGGCAGCCCTCATAATTCCTCTACGACAACATTTATGTGCTTAGGGACTGCCACCAGATCTACCAAGGGTCCCGACCTCAAACCATTGCCATCAGAACCATTTAGAATAATGCCGCGCGAGATTACACTCGCCCCTTCGCCGGATGATGCGACTCCTACCGAGCCCTGCGACCCCCGCGACCCCCGTAACTGGGAAACCGTCATCATCGTTCACCGCTATATAGGAGAGGTATGAGGCATCTGGGTTGGATAGTTATTAGGCGAAAAGTGTACTCTGTATCTATGGATGGGTTTTTTTTATTTTTTATTTTTCCCCTCAGTGCAATGCCTAGACGGGGATAACGTTAAAAGGACGACACTGCAGACGGAAAGCGGACTGAGTGAGCACCCACCTATGTGGAGCATATCGTTCTACTTTATGGATTCTGACCAGATGGGTAAACCAAAATCACCGAACCGGCCCATACCCCATACAGCTGTTCATGATATTCCTTCAACTATTTGCAAATCCAATGGTATTGCTGCCTTCCATTGTATTGTAGGTCTACTTCATCAAGCTATTGGAATGATATTTAATGGAATTAATGTTGCTAGATACCGGGGATGTAAAGTTTATCTGTTAGATGTTGGGATGTTGGATGTCCGAGCATTGTTGAGTATGACTGAGTACTGGAAAGATGCTCAAGCGCCCACATGGCCCAAAACGATAGTAGCAACTCGAGCAAGTCAATTCTCCATTAGTATATAAGCCACCTAAAAGCCCGCGAAAGCAAGATAGAATTAATACAGATAATTTCCCAATTTTCTGCGACCTCGATCTTATATTATCACTGCCCAAAATTATTTTCTCTTTTCTTTTATTGCTACCGGAGGAAACGTCTTTTCGAATTTCTAGCTATGGCGCCCTAGGGAACAATAGCTTTTCTGTCTAACGGAATAATTTTCTTAGATTGTCCACACGACTAACGATTAAACAGATGTATTGGTATGTTGCACGGAAAATTGCTTGCCGAATGGGTTAAATTAAGACGAACAAGTAGAAAGAGCCAGCCGCACAGCCCACCGACATCCCTCAATCCAGCTCCCTTCCCATCCCCTTAGATGTGCGAAGCTTAAAAATTACTGTTGAAAATTTGAGCTACGGAGGCACGATCGGCGGCACAATTGTATGTAGAATAGAATATATTAATGGCTTGGTTAAGTACATTAACGAGGGCATGCCATGGAGCTCATATGCTCCATGGCGGAGTAGAATTAAACATGGCGGGCGAGGCAGTGGCAGCAGGCTGATGCCACATGCTCTCGCCGCCAAGGACATGGTAATGAGCTTCTCGCTCTCTTGCCCAAGGAACACCGAAGTATGGTGTTCTTCTTATAAACCTGGTGAACCCACCAGAGGACTCAAAAGCTGCCGGCCGAAGCATGACTTCATGCTCGCTTGGGAGTGGGCCGCGCGGGGTAGACAAACAGACACCCTTTTAATATGGCCGTACCCGTTTCGAACATTTAAATTGCTTTATCGTTGAGGGGTGTGAGAAAGACCATTTTTACGAATTATATATTTATATATATATATATGTTGCATCCCGCTCGTCGAGGATCCCACTTCGCGAAGTGGTATCCCACTTGTCGAGTCGCTTGTCGTGCGACAACCCGCTTGTCGTGCGCCGACCCGCTTGTCGTGCGCCAACCCACTTGTCGTGCGACAACCCGACTTGTCGTGCGCCAACCTGCCTTGTCGTGCGCCAACCCCCTTGTCGTGCGCCAACCCGCTTGTCGTGCGACAGCCTGCTCGCCATGCTGCTCGCCACACTACCTGCTATGCTGCCCGCCATGCTGCTCATCATGCTGCTCTCCATGCTGCTTGCCATGCTACCTGCCATGCTGCTCACTGTTCTACTCGCCATGCTGCCTGCCGTTCTGCTCGCCATACTGCCCACCGTTCTGCTCGCCATACTACTCAATGTGCTGCTCGCCATTCTGCTCACCATGCTGCCTGCTATGCTGCTCGCCATGCTACTTGCCACGCTGCCCACCATGCTATCTGCCATGCTGCCTGACATGCTATTCTTCAATATCTCTAGCTCGGCATTGACGGCCCTAGCATGAAACTGAAAACTGCGCGCTTTCAAGATTGGCCCCATCAGGCGATCAAACCCTTAAGAGCTGGGACCGTAGGTATTTGAGGAGGAGACAATGTGCCTCGACTGATCCGGATATAGATGGCTGGTGGCAATGTGTATGGGCTTCCCGTGGAATATTCACTTGAAGTATCCTAATTCTGTTTCAACAGTGTAGTTGCGGGAAAATACTCAACTCAAAAGATGCTCCCGATCGTTGTTCCTGTGATCATAAACGGTGTCTATATTGCTGTTCCTGCTAAGCCAATATCTAAACGTGGAGCAGCGCGATGGCGAATATTTGCGACGATGATGGTTAGCTATCTACGGGGTGGAGGATTCAGCCCGTCATGACAGTACGGGAGAGCAGGATACGGATATACTATTTTATGACGTTAATCATGCATTAAGCCCTTTGTACGACCCAAAAAATCCAAGTTCTACCCAACTGCGCTTACTTCTAGACCAATGCCCAATGTTTATAAGCTTTATTCTCTGTTATGCTAATAACAAATTTCCTTTACATCACATCTGGCTGTACCGAACGATCAACTGATAGCTGAGCACTCTTCATCGAGGACCAAACAGTCAGTCTCTGAGAGGGACATCCTACGGTATGTTTCTGTTGATGACATGAAGGAGAGAGCTGTGCCCTCAAAGTAGACGGGGTCCTGGTAATATTCTCCCAATAGGGGGGCCGGTCTGTTATACCCCGCTTCAAATACCACGCATGGAATGTCCTACGAGGCTCATCGGGGAATGTCCTACGAGGCTCGTCGGAGAGACTCCTTAAAGAAGTAGACAATAGAGCACCTAGTCCTGCTCCATTCCGAGATAGAATATGAGGTCACGTCCCTGTATACCGATAATGGAACCGACCGGCATTGGAACTCAAACGCCTCGCTGCGGAAAACACATACATCTCCTTCGTCAAAATCACCAGACTTTTCCAATCATGCTTGCCGGCATGCGGCTCGGTCAAAGCATTGACAGTCGTAGTGGGAATGATTCCTCCTCTTTCAGAGTTCCCGAGAAAGTATTAACTCCCAGGCTCGTAGGGTTAGACATCCTGCAATACCCAATCTAGCCATAGGATCGATCATGTAGAAGGTAAGTCCCACCCTGCTCAAGACACTTGCCCCATGCAGTATCGCCGCCCCTTTCGCTTTAAACTGGGGGTTCCGTTAAACCCACCACTTATCGTGAGGACATCGACCCTTCTTGTCTTCCGGAGGCAGTCGGAACTGAGCGTACACAGTGACGCGCTGCCTAAATTGCCTCCCCGCCAACACTGTATATTCCTAAACCCTTGAGGAGTACGGCCGACACAGGCACGCAATTCATGCCTAGCATGATAAACGCCACATCCGGCTGCAGAGTGTTGTAAAACCGACTCGTCGCCCACCCTCTAACATCCTCGTCGTTGTCCCTTGCCAACCTAGCCTCCTCAGTGACATTGTCACGGCGAACCCCTCCCCCCCTATCACAGCGCACATTCGTCGGCACTTTTTCTCTTGCGGATTAAGGCCGTAAGCAAGTGTGGCTGCACTAATGTTTGCTCCTCACAAAAGTGTAGTTCTACATGGCGATTTGATTCTGGGAGTGGAAGCCACGAGTCAGCAACGTGTAGAGAATGTGTATGTCCAGTATCAAGTTAGGGTGCCGTTGTTTTCTATGTGTGTAACTTCTCTTCAATCGGAAGAAGCCCCTACCCTTTTTTCAGCATCGCGCAAGGCAAGAGATCGAGCCCCGCCCTCGACGATCGGTGATGTCGCCGGCAAGCCGTTCAAGCCTAACATCCTCACCTCGACGAAGGATGCCGCCAGAGGCATTGGCGTGCTTATTCGAGAGATGGCCACAGCCCCTGGCACGAATCAGCATTCCGCACCCCCTCATAACCATATGAACCGTACGAACCCATTATGAGTTATCAACTTGTACTTCATATGAATATTCATAATCTAGCGGGTGAAGAAGGAGCGAGCGGACTCGCAGGATCACTGTTATGGCCAACAGGGGCCACTTGCAACCCAGCAAGAGGGGCCTATTAGGCAGGGGAGTCACTGGGATGCGAGACTTAGAGTTTTGTCCTATAATGGGAGAGGAAAAAGGGATGCAGAAACCCATTATGTCCGAAGCCCTCTCCCCGCATTTTTCCACCACTTGCTACCTCGTAACAGGCGCGATGATAGGTCAACGGGTTTGTGCCAGTCGTGCCGCGAAACGCCAAGCCTTCTCGTCCGCGACTCGACGCTGTTGAGCTTACCACGTACAACCGACCGCCTTCAGTCAATCCGCCCTTCTTACACGATTCAAAGAGCTTCTAGGCTTGCGCAGAAGTTTTATCGTCAACTAAGTTCGAGATGCAAACCCACAGAGTGCATACAGCTCTCTAGTTCCCGGGTGTCAGAGTCTAGACAGGTGGTCGCAGGTACTCGGGCCGGTGTATAGTGGACGGGCGTCTACTTGATACTACGAACTGTACGGTTCGTGTCGGTTCGTATGGTTCGTACGTACGGTAACGCGGGTATTATTATATACTAATGGTGTTCTAGGTACAATACGTGTGTTGACCGATGAGGTTGCAAGAGGCATCCTCGTCGGTCTCTAATAGGGGTTCGCGAGCCGCGAACCTTGGCGGTGCGAGCATGGCTCGCTCCGCGGTCCGAGCTCTCGTATGGCCGTTACACCGGGATCCCAACAAAGTCGCGAACCCAAGTCAACTACCACAATTCCGGGAACCACAACGGCTCTAAACACAACGTGGCATAAGAAATTGATATCCTCATAACGATCTGTAGAGGAGCAGGCCTTGGTATCGGTGTGGTTACCCTAGAGCCCTCACTATTAGGATGGGAGCGGCAGCACGGGGGTAAGGCAGCTGGCCTCGTCGGCATGCTGGTGAATTTTATGCACCAGATTGCTCTCCCCTTCCTTCTCCCGCGTCATATCTCGACATCACTAACAGTTGAAGAATCTTGGGACGAGTACCCCCATTACCCTTACCTTGAATAAGCCGATTATAATACACCGGACTACGTCGCAAACACTTACCGATCAGCGCAGTACCTCCTCGACAGCAAGCCTATCGGATCATTGTGACAATCTTCATCCTTAACCGTTCCTTAGCTCTGCTCCCACGCTCTGACGACATACCCTCTAGGTTTCCGGCCTACTCCCCAGAGCCCGGCGACCGTCGCATGTGTAGGGCCAGCAAGCTCTTAACATATTCCACCGATCACTACCTCTGAATTCTAATCTCGATGCATGCTATATGTAAAAATCCCGCGCCCCATGCTATGCGCTGCTATCGCTTCCCTCCGCCACGCCCCCTACTTCTACTGCTCCCCACCCACTCATGTCTATTAACTCACAAACATGTATCAAAAAAAATCTTTCCGCTGTGTCCGCACCTTCTGTCATCTCTTCTTACACTTCCCGGTCTTCTCTTTTTCTTCTATTTCTCTCCACCGCCTTTTTACATCTTTCCTATGCCTCCCAATGTATATATACCTATAAAAAAAGTTAAAAAAATAGCTTATCCGTCACCCCCAACTTCCCCCATTACCTTCCGCCCCTGCCACCGTCTTTCGGCTGCTCCTCTCTGCTGTTGCTGCCGTTCTTCATTCCGCTTCCATTTCTCCCTGTTGTATTTCTGTTGGCAATGCGCGGCATTAATGTGGCGGTTCTGAGACCGCCACCAGTCTCCCTCTGAGCGGCGCAGAGCACTGCCTATATGAAGAGGCACTCCTTCTTAGCTAGAACCTAAGCCTGTCGTTACCGCAGTTTTTACAACAGTTTTCCGTGTTACTCAACAAAGGATCAGGTGGCATAATTGCTGGTGTTAACTATTTGGTTTGCATTGGTTCTATAGCGACGTCTGATTACCCCTCCACAAATTTCTAAGTTTCGACAGGTCTTGGTCGTCCATCTGCCCTACCTCTGCAATCGCCTTGTCCAAGAGCACCTCCGCCTCCCCCACAAACTCCTGGTGCTTTTTTTGATGGCGAGCTCGGTCCCCGTACATTATTGTGTAATCATATTCAAGCTGCGGCCCAAACAGGAGAATTGCTATGGACAGAAAGACTTTCCTCACAACCTCCCACTTTCTGTCGTCACTATCTGACCCATCACAAATCCATTGCGGCCAATCGCCGCATATAGCTGATCCAGAGAGCATCGACGTCTTGTATGAGCCAACGGAGCGGAGATCGGTGCCAGGCTTAAACACAGTATCTATCAGCATCTTAAACCCCTGCTTCGACAACTTGACGGCGATGATAAGGGCCGCCCAGAGCGCTACCTCATCATCATGCAATTCTTGGTGGTGGGCGGTGTCGCATAAGAGGATTTCCAACAGCATGAAAGCAGGCGTACCGGTTTTATCTGGTGCCACCGGAACCATTCTTTCCATGGGGACTGTAAGGTCATAGTCTATTAAGACTACTGAAAAATATTTAGAACCGGGGTTATAGAGGGTCCTAATATTGTTCCAGGACAGGTCACGATGGACCCACCCTTTTTTAGCAACCTGATCTATGACGCCGTAAATACTTCGCAAGACCTGGAGGATATCAACCGGCTGTCGAAGGTCGGCAAGTGAATGGGGGATATATTTCGTAACCGTTTGCCGATGTTGGCGCATATGCAGCTCAGCAGCTGATGGTGATTGTCTCGTAGTTGATGGTCGACTCGCCTGTGATGTTGGCGTTATAGCCCAATGGGGTGGATAGGCACTTTGAAACTTTGGAGGCTTGTAGGGATGGTAGTTGGAAAGGATAACCTTTGAGCACGGGCAATTACTCTCGGTGCTACTCCAAGCTACAACATCAACCACCCCTTTAATATCCTGAAGCTCTCGCAGTATAGACCCCTCGTGCTGGCGACTCTCGTATGGCCAACTACTCTTATGACAATAACCCCAATCGTTATCGCCCCGTTGACGTGCCAGATGTACTGTTGTTGCTCGTCCAGAAAGATGACCCCGCACAGGCCAGGCAATCTGGTCTCCGAGAATAAAATCCTTTCCATCGACCTGAACCACCTGTCGCGGCTTCCCATCTACATCGATTATGTTAGGAGCGTCACTGCCCTCCACAAAACCCTTCGCCGAGTGGTGGGTGACCAAATCAGCTAAAATGCACCTCACTAGAACGGAAGAACCTTCTCCGATAGATGTGAGTGTTTGAACATCGACGGGCTGGCTGACCAGCATGCAAGATCGGTCAAACCGAAGCATCTGTAGCTGAGTCCCACAGATAAGGAACCCGTTGACAAACAACCTTTGCCACTGATTTCGCAGGACCTCCGATGCCTTTAGAACTATATTCCCCAATGCCTTGTGGTAGCTAACGCTAGACTGAACGACGCTCTTGATTTCCCAGAGAGTGTGAACGTCATCCCAGGTGAATATGCCGTCGTTGTTCGCAAAGACAAAGGGAGCATTAACCATGCTTGGTGCATTTCGGGAGCTTTCGAGAGGATGAAGGAGGGTCGAGAGGCTCTTCGGTGCATATGTTCCAGTGGACGAGTTGGACACGACCCTAGTAGTAAAAAAGTCGGGTTTCAGGTCCGGACTGCTATTTGGATTCTTTGCTCCAGGCTGTCTCACCCGCGGTCGTAGTATGTGAGAGCCCATACTGACAAATTTGTTGTCAGTCGTCCCCTCTTGCTCCAAGTGGGATGCTATATAGGAAATGAGTTCTCCGAATTCCTGCTCATTAGGCATCTTTCTTCCTACTGATGCTATGAATGTATTGAATTGAGTAGACCGTGTCAGAAGCGAAGCCGCGACTGTGTGGTTTTCGTCGCAAAAGTGCCCGAGATATGTATTGATCATTTCGGATTCCCCATCAGTATAGCGACTTTCAACCAAGATCCTCCTCTCCAAACTAAGACTGGCGATTAACGACGCCGCTTGTCCGAAGGATGACTGGCCGCCATCGCTATGGGTCTTAGCTGGCGTGGAAGACAAACTAAGATTAGAAAGTTCATACTGGAGCTTGTTCACGTCAAGTTCGCACGATTTTGGACTGTTGTCAGACGGCGTCATCGCAAATATTGGTCGTCAGGACAATCAGATGAGATGAGGTAATGGCGAGGCAGTGGCGGGCTGTAGGAAATTTCAATGCCAAGGCCACGCATGCTTATGGCAGCGTTCCAACTTAACTAACGTGTTCTACAAGCGACCTGGTCGCACAAGCAAGCTGACCACCCCAACATCGCGACGCGTCCCTGAGTTTACCCTAGTATACCAACCACCCATGCCTCCCTTACTGCCCTCTAATCGTGAAGGAAGACTTTTATTAGCAATTCAAGCATATAAATCGGGCTCTATTAAAAGTCTTCGTGCAGCTGCTCAATTGT
>JAJDFF020000632.1:0-11716 GCA_021527025.2 Geoglossum cookeanum | reverse complement strand
GATTCCCGGCGCTGGCTGGTCGACAACGGCATGTGCACGGCTGCGGAAATGGGCGTCTTCGGGCCGGAAGGCAAGTGGCTGATCGAAGGTCGCGGCGTCGAGCCGGACGTGGTGGTGGACAACGCTCCGCACGCGGCCTTTGAAGGCAGGGATGCCCAGCTCGAAGCGGCTGTGAAGCATCTGCAGGAGTTGATCGCGAAGGAGCCGCATCCGGTTCCGGTGGCACCGCCCCACCCGAACAAGTCAGGCCGCTGATTTCAGCGGGGCGCGTGCAGCAGTTGGACCGCCGGTCCGGTCGCCAGGCGGCGACTGACGGCGAGCCACTGGTCGTCCGGAGAAAAGGAGATGAAGGCATCTCCCTCCGGGCAGGGAAAGGCGGGACCGGCTTCCCAGGAGCCGGTCTCCCAGAAGCGCAGGCTTTCTCCGCTGCAGGACGAGAGCAGCCAGCGGCTGTCCCGGGTGAAGGCCAGGCCTTGAACGCTTTCCAGGTGGCCCTGAAGCAGGGTGGCAGGCGCGTCTGAGTTGACCAGGGACCAGACCCGGGCCACCGCGTCTCCTCCTCCGGAGGCGAGCCAGCGACCATCGGGAGAAAAGGCGAAGCCGAGGACCTCATCACTCTGATGAGGCAGGCGGCGCAAGCTTCCAGAGGACAGATCGTAGAGTCGGCCGACACGGCTTTCACCATTGCTGCTGATGGCCAGGTAGCGACCGTCTGCGCGGATGGCGGAGTCGATTACGGGCAGGGGAATGGCTTCAAGCTGTCGGCGGATTTCGCCGGTTTCAGTGTCGCGGAGAAAAATTCCCTGCGGGGTGCACTCATAGCAGAGGCCATTTGCGATGCCGGTGGCGGCAGCTACGAGATCGATCGTACCATGCCCGGTCAGACGGGGCAGACGGTGAATGATTTCTCCGGTGTCCGGGGCGATCCACATCAGTAGGTCATCATCGAGGCTGGCCAAGAGGGCGTGCCGCTGGAGATCCCAGCCATGGATTGCAGTGCAGGGGACGGTCGTGCGCCGGGTGTCGCGACCCGGCCGGGTGATCTGAAGGAATGAGCCTTCCGGAGTCCGGGCCACGGTGAAGAGTCGGCCATCTGGCGCGAAGACCGGGCGGGAATAAGTGCTGTGAGGAATGACTGCCGAGGTCTCTCCGGTTGTGACACTGCGGCCAAGCTGACCGGATTTATCGGCGGTGATGACCACTCCGCCGGGTAGGGTGGCGAGGCACCAGATCTCATTCTCATGGCCGCGATGGATCTGCTGAACCGTTCCGGTATTGCGGTCGAGCGAGCACCACGACTGGTCCGTGCCCGCGGAGAAGAGGGTGTCGTCCTGGAATTTGAGATCCCAGATGCTGGCCTGTTGACGACGGCTCCAGTCCGGCATTCCTCCACCCTCGGGATTCCAGAGGACGATCTGCTTGCCCGCCGCCGCCGCGAGTTGCCGGCCATCGGGCGACCACGCCAACGAGCGGATCGTGTCGGCGCGCTCGACGACCTTCAGAGAATTCAACAGACGGCCCGTGCCAGTTTCGAAAATGCTCACGACGGTCAGGGCATCGCCGGGACTGCCCTCACGGAGTTCGGGGGCACTGCGGGCGATGGCAACCCGGCTTCCATCGGGCGAGAACTCCGCGCGTTTTCCCGGAGTCGGCCAGGACTTCCCGGCTGCTGGAGTGACCGTGATGACCCCTTCGCGGGTCCAGACGGGGGGATTGCCGTTCAGGGATGCGATGGCCCCGTCGCGAGCTGTCGTGAGCCAGTTGGCTGATTCTCTTAGGGGAGTTTTTTCCCAGGTTCCGCTCACCGCATTCAGCACCGCTGACGCTCCGGTCATGGTGCCTACCAGCAATCGCTCGCCGCCGGGGAGCGGACTGATGCCGAAAGGAGTGGCCCCGCCGGGGAAGGTAAAAGTGGCGATGAGCTTCAGGTCGTCGGCTTGCCAAAGGGAGATCGCTCCGTCCTCGCCGGTGGTTGCGAGGGTGTGGTTTTCCTGGAGGGTGCACAGGCCCCAGATCTTGTCATGGTGGGCCGGTATTTTTGTGAAGCTGGCTGGCTCGGCCAGGTCGGCACGGAGGAGTCTGGCGGGAAAGCCCCAGGAGTCGGCGGAATCTGCCGGAAAGGTCTGCTTGAACATCCGCTTGGCCTCGGCGCGATGTCCCTCGGTCAGCGTGCTGGAGATGCGCTGCAGCGCGGCGAGTTCGCGGTCGCGGGTCGCTTCCCTGCGGAGCACCGCGGCCTGATGGCTCAGCCAGACCGAGGAAATCGCGCCGAACAGCAGGATCACCACCAGGAGGGCCTGGAGAGGCTCGCGCTTTACCCAGCGATTCAGTTTTCCTGCCGGGCCGATAGGGCGTGCCGCAACGGGCCTGCCCTCCAGCCACGCGGTGAGATCGTCGGCCCGTGCAGTCGCGTCGAGGTATCTCCTGCCTGGAGACTTTTCCAGGCACTTCTGAATGATCCGCGAAATGTCAGCGGGGATGGCGGGGTTCAGGCGGGAAGGCTCGACGGGTAGTTCGTGGCGAGCCGCATCCAGGATCTGAAGCGGTGATTCGCCGGTGAAGGGTGTTCGACCACAGAGGGCGCGGTAGAGCACCGCGCCGAGGCTGTAGACATCCGCTGCGGGCGAAATGCTGCCACCCTTGCCCTGCTCGGGAGCGACATAGTGAGGGGTGCCCAGTACAGGGGCGGTCCGGCCACTGGCTGCGAGTCCGGCCAGCCGGGCGAGCCCGAAGTCCAGCACCCTGACGGCTCCGGCGGCGTCGATGAGCAGGTTCGACGGTTTGAGGTCGCGGTGCAGCACGCCCTTGCCATGCACGTAGCCCACGGCCGCCGCGGCATCGCGGACGATGGTCACGGCCTCCCTGACCGGGCGGGTTTCGTGTTCCCGCAGGATCTCCTCGAAGTTGTCGGCATCGACCCACTCCATCGCATAGAACCAGATGCCATCTGCCTCACCCGTGGCGTAAATGGGGACGATGCCGGGGTGGCGGAGGGTGGCGGTGAGTTCGGCTTCGCGGCGAAAGGCCTCAATGAAGACCGGTTCGCGGGCCAGGTCCTCGTGGAGAAGTTTCAGGGCGACTTCCCGCTGCAGGCTTTGCTGCCAGGCCCGCCAGACGGAGCCCATGCCGCCACTGCCGAGCCTCTCCCGCAGTTCGAAGTCGCCAAACTGCCGAACCATGGGGACCGGTGTCGACACATCCAGGCAGAGATCGATCAGGCCGCGCCAGTTCAGATCGCGAGGAGGATTGGAGCCGGTCACCAGCAGTTCACTCGCACAACCGGGCATCTTCTGTCACCTGCAGGGTGAGAAATTGCACCTTGGGGGCGACACAGGCACACGGAAAATCCGAGTATTTCAGCGGGGATGCATTACTCTCCCTGACTGAATCACACTCTTCCTATGTTCAAATCTCTCCTCTCTCTCGTTCTTCTCACAGGTTTGTTGCACGGTGCGGATGTCGCCGGATCGAAGGATCCGGCCGGACTGAAGCGCTACGAAGGCTCCAGTATCATCGGTTTCCAGGGGCCGAAGCAGGACGAATATTTCTACGCGAAGGGGAAGACCCGCGAGTTCGGCAAACGCAATCCCTTCGGCGACGATGCTCAGAAACTGGAAGGCCACGTCTCCCGGGTGACCTATCTGGTGCCGAATCCCGAGCGGTCCACCTATGAGGTCTTTTCGAACTACAAGTCGGAGTTCGAACAACTGGGTCTGGAGATCGTCCAGGCTCCGGAGCCTGACAAAGGCGGCTGGTTCGGCCCGACCTATGCGACTTGGGAGCGCGATGCCAAGCTCGGGCAGATCCTGGAATACAATGAGGCCGACGAGCGCTATCTGGTGGCGAAGACCAGCGGTGCCAGCCCGACCTACTACGTGCTCTTCGTGACCTCCTACAAGGACGGCATCATTCCTCCTCCGCTGGAGGGCAAGCTCCACAAAGGCATGCCCCTCGTGCAACTGGACATCATCGCCCCGGCGAACGTGGAGAACAAGATGACGCTGGTGAAAGCCGACGAGATGGAAAAGAAGATCGGCGAAGAGGGTGGCATCGCGCTCTATGGCATCCTGTTCGATTTCAACAGCGACACTCTGAAGGCCGAGTCAAAGCCGACCCTGGACCAGATCGCGGAACTGTTGAAGAAGAACACTGCGTTGAAGCTGTATGTCGTCGGTCACACCGACCAGGTCGGCACCCTGGATTTCAACCGGGATCTCTCGGAACGCCGGGCGAAATCGGTGGTGAAGTCGCTGGTGGCGAACTACCAGATTTCCCAGGGCCGCCTGGCCTCTGCCGGTGTTGCATTCCTGGCTCCAGTGGCGAGCAATGCGACGGAGGAAGGACGCGCGAAAAACCGTCGGGTGGTGCTGATTTCGCAAGGGGAATAGAGGCTGCGGAAATTTCTGCCGCCGTGCTGACAGATGTTGCGCAGTTCTCCGAGGAGTAGGTGTGACCCGTTCATTCCTGCTCCTCATTTCGATTTCGTCGCTGGTTTCGCCGTTGCTGGCACAGGGGCCGCTGACCCCTCCGGGAGCGCCGGCACCGGTGATGAAATCGCTCGACCAGATCGAGCCGCGCACCGCGGTTCAGAGCTTGGCGACTTCTCCTCCCTATACGATCAGCCAGCCGGGAAGCTACTATCTGACCAGTAATATCTCGGTGGCAAGCGGAGACGGGATCCAGATTCGCGCCTCCGGAGTGACGCTGGATCTTGGGGGATTCACGATTTCCTCCCAGCAGACCGGTGGTGCCTCGGGGACCGGTGTGCTCATCGGCGCAGGCGTCAATGATTGCCGGGTCCACAATGGAACCGTCTCCGGTAAGACCACGGTCACGGATTCCAGCACCGCTTCTGCGGGCTTCACCGGCGGGATTGCCATGGAGGCCATTGCCTCCGGTGTGACCCGGGTCCTGGTCGATGACGTCCGGGTACGGGGCATCGCCGGCACCGGGATCTCCATTGCCCAGGGAACGGCCAGCCGCTGTACCGTCAGCAGCAGCGAAAGCGGGGTGGCTGCAGGCTACGCGTTTTCATGCAGCGCGGACAATATCCGCTACCATGCCATCTCCGGCTCGATCGAGGCCCGGGATTGCCACGGCATCAGCTTGTCGTCCGGTGACGGAATCAGGACGAGCAAGGCGCTCGACTGCACCGGGTCCAGTTCCGCGGGGAATGGGGTGACGGCTGACATGGCCAGCAATTGTGTCGGCACTTCGAACTCCGGCGCAGGGGTGCGGGCACCGCAGAGCAGCAACTGCCGGGGCACTTCCACTTCCGGGACGGGACTGGCAGGAGACACGGTTTCCAACAGCTACGGACTCTCGACCTCCGGCGTGGGTCTGTCAGCGGTCAATGCTTCCAATTCGATGGGGTATTCGACCAGCGCAGATGGGATTTCCGTGACGAATGCGGTGAGCTGCCGGGGTGGCAGCAGCTCCGCCGCCGGGATCCGGGCCGACACGGCTACCGGGTGTAAAGGGGTAGGCGGTGCCTACGGTCTGCTGCTGGTTTCGGGAGACAATTGTTCGGGCGTCAATGAAGGCTATGGTCCAGGGATTCAGGCGGAGAACGTGACGAATTGCAAAGGCATCAGCAATGGCGTGGGTCTCCGGGTTTTTGCCAATGCCACCAACTGCTACGGCAAGGCGCTGGGGGATTTGGGACAGGCTCCAGCCGGTGTGACGCAGATCGGCATCTGGGCCGACGGAACGGCAACGAGCTGCCGTGGAGATCATGCCTATGCAAACGGCATCGCTCTGAAGGCGTCGATCGCAGTGGGCTGCACCGCAGCTCAGGGCTCCATCAGCAGCCCGAGCAAACAACTGGGCACGCCATGAAAAAACTCATTCTTACTTGGTTTGGAACCACGGCGTTTGTTCTGGGCCAGGCGACGATCGATCCGGCCAATGCCTTCGCGTGGTCGGCGAATGCCGGCTGGATCCACCTGCGGCCGACGGCATCGGATGGAGTGAAAGTGGGGGAGTATCATCTGTCGGGAAAGGCGTATGGAGCCAACTTCGGCTGGATCAGTTTCGGCGCTACCCAAGTGGCGAACGGCTACTCTTACAGCAATACGAGTGCTGCGGATTTTGGAGTGAATCAGGATGGTGCGGGAAATTTGTCGGGCTGGGCCTACGCGGCAAATGCCGGGTGGATCCGCTTTGGTTGGGCGGAGGCGACCGATGTCAATCGCCCGAGGATCGACCTTTCGACGGGAAATTTCTCCGCCTATGCCTGGTCTGCGAACCTGGGCTGGATCCGGCTCGGCACCGGGTTGAAGACCTTGACGATCCAGCGCACCGACAGCGACGGAGACGGGATCGGCGATGAGTGGGAAATGGCCTATTTCGGCAATCTGAACACCGCCGGAGCGACCACCGATTTCGATCACGATGGCGTCAGCGACCGGGATGAATATCTGGCGGATACGCGTCCTGATGTGAGGGCGGCACCGCTGAAATTGGAGATCGTTTCCGTCACCCGGGGCAGCGGGAGCTATGCGGCCACCTTGCGCTGGAACAGTCAGGCGAGCCGTTCCTACGAACTCCAGATTTCGCCTGATCTTCAGGCCGCCAATTGGGTGATCGGGGGCGTGTTCCAAGGCAGCGGAGGCATCCTTCAGAACGTGGCGACCAGTGCCCAGGGGATCCGCTTCTTCCGGCTGCGGCCGCGGCTGCCGCTGTCTCCATAGGACGGCGATCAGGAGCGGCGCAGAGCATCGAGGAGGTTTTGAAATTCCTCCGCCGCCTGGTCCTCGGAATCGACTGTGTCGCGGATCTCGTCCAGCACCAGTTCCCGCAACCGGCGGCGCCAGCGCAGCAGGGTGACGGAGATGTTGTTGCTGGTCAGGCCGGTCTCCCGGGCGATCGACTGGCACTCACCTTGGTCGGGTTCGGTAGAGAGCAGAGGCATCAGCACCGGCCAGAGCCGGGACTTGCCGGTAGCCAGGCATTCCTTTTCCAGACGTTGCAGGGCCCGCCCGATGATCTGTAGTCCCCACAGTCGATCAAAGGCGTCATCCGGGCTGCTGAGATCGGAAGGGATGCGGCGGGCCGCTTCCTCACCCGGGCCCCAGTCGAAAGAAAGACGGGCAACCTTTCCGCCCCGCTTCGCCGCCGTGGCGCGGTCGTATTCATCGGCCCGAAAGCGCTTCGCCAGAGTGAAGAGGTAGGCCCGGAATTTCCCGCCCTCCGGCTCCACGCTTCGCAGCCACTCCCGCTCCAGCAGACGGTGAAAGAACTCCTGAGTGAGATCGCGGGAGTCGTCAGGGGCATGACCCCACCAGCGGAACAGGCCGTAAACCGGTGTCCAGTAGGACTGGCAAAGCGACTCCAGCGCTGCGTCCCGCGCCGCACCCTCACCCCGTGCCGCAGGGAGAACGATGCTCCACCGGGTGGTCATGAACGTGCGGGTCGCGCCCGCGTTTCCGGGGCCGCCTTCCACGGGCACCTTTCTAGCAGGGCCGGGACGGTCGGGCAAGCTGCGCTCCAGTCCTCCGTTTTCTGCAATCCGGGAGCCTCTGAAATAGAGTTATTCACAATGTTAACAACCTGTGAATAACGTTATTCACAGGTGTGACCGATTGTGAATAAGGGGATTCAGGGTTGTAGCGGATGGCTGATTTCCACGCGGCACAGCTCTTGCGAAGGATTCGGGTCGAGATTCCTCCTACCGCCTTATGAAACTTCTCACCGTTCAGGAAATCCACGATTACGACGTCCGGCACAACGTCCTCAAGGCCTTGTATGCCGGTCTCCAGCAGGGTGGGGGACAAAACAAGGATGTGACCCCACAGGCTTTGCTGGCGGTGGTTTCGGCTTGGGAGGCGATCCGGACTGATGAACGGGCAGGGGATCTGCCGAAGAACGAGGGGCCTGCCGCCCACGAGGATCTCACGATTTCCGAGCAGATCGCACTACTGGCGATGGTGAAAAGGGACAGCAGCGGACGACTCACTTTCCACGACGCCAAGGGGGGCGTCTGGGATCTGCCGGAGCAGCATGTGCATTCCTTTTTGGAAGAATATGGCCACGAGCACTCATCCGACTACCGGGTGGAGCATGGCCGTCGCTGGGAAGAGGACTTCTTCATCCTGCATGACGTTTCTTAAACGGAGCGGGTGATTATCGGGGTAGAAAAGAGGATGGACATCCCTGGCGGAAATGCTTTCGAATGGGGTCCATGCATCTGAGGGAGTGTCGCCGTTTTTTCGGGCATATCATGGACCGCCTGCTGGCCGCCGGGTGGCTGGAAAGCGTCGGTTTCTCCCGTCAGCTCGGTTTTGAAATCGCGTGGACTTTGAAAGGTGCCGAGCGTGCTTCGATCCTGAAGGATCTGGTCGTCCAATACGGGCTGGATGAGTTCGACACGGCTCCGCAGCTCTTTACGGAGGCATGCCGGGTCGGGCTGCATTCGCCGGGGTTCGATCTGGCGAAGATCGACCCCGTGACGCGGGCTTTTTGGCTGCAGTGCCTCGCGGAGCTTCCGCTGGAAGAGCATGAGGGCGACTTGTTGGGGCTGGTCCATCTGGTGATGGGTTGGCAGCCCCAGGAATCGCAGCAGCGGAGGGGCCGCCTCACGGCGTGATCCGCTGGCCGAGCTCTTCGCAGATTTTAGAACAGAAGGCCGGAAGATCGTCGGGGCTGCGTGAGGTGATCAGATTGCCTTCGACCACGACCTCTTCATCGACCCACTTGGCACCGGCATTCTTGAGGTCCGCCGCGATAGAGGAGTAGGAGGTCATCTTGCGACCCTTCACCACTCCGGCGTCGATGAGAATCTGGGCTCCGTGGCAGATGACGAAGACCGGCTTGTCTTCGGTGAAGAAGCTGGCGACGAAAGCCTGTGCTTCCGGGATGGCGCGCAGGGCGTCCGAATTCAGGACGCCGCCGGGGAGCAGGAGCGCATCGTAGTCGGACGGCATGGTGTCTTCCAAGGCAACGTCGGCGGAGACGATCTGACCCCAGTCCTCCTCATCCCAGCCGCGGATGGAGCCACCGTCAGGTGAGATCACGTCCACGTGAGCGCCGCAGCTTTGCAGCACATCCACGGGGGTCATCAGCTCGGATTGCTCGAAGCCGTTGGTGGAAAGAACTGCCACCCGCTTGTCACCGAGATCGTACTTTTTGCTGAGAGAGCTTGTTTTCATGGTCGGCCCTGCCTTCGCAACTCGCATGCCTGATGATTTTTGAAAGTTAGCGTCTTTGATTTCCAGTGATTTAAAGCTGAAAAGAGCACTGGTACGAGCCTGGAGAGGATCGGTTTTGCATGGCGGGCGGGCATCGTGCATGCGGGATGCACCGGAACGTTGGAGGCTTATCGATGCGGACGGATGGGATCTGGCTGATCTTCAGGATGTTGTCGGAGATGAGCCCGATCCGGCATGTCTCACGCTCGGGAGTAAGGGTATGAAAACGAAGGAAGAAGAATTGACTCACCATCGTGACCCCATCACCGGAGCTCCTCATTCCCACCCGGTGGCTACCGGGGTTGGCGGCGTCGGTGGCGCTGCGGCCGGGATGGCTTTCGGAGCCGTTCTCGGTCCGGTGGGATCGTTGGTCGGCGGCGCGCTCGGCGCTTTTGTCGGCGGCTTCGCAGGCCACGAATTGGGCGATGAATTCGATCCTGAAGAGGAAGCTCACTGGAAGGATCGCTATCGCGAGGAGCCCTATTACGAGAAGGACCATACCTACGATGACTATGGGCCAGCCTATCGTTTCGGCCACGAGTCCTACCCGCTGCATGTCGGCAAGAACTACGTGGAAGCGGAGAAGGAATTGGGCAAGCAGTGGGACAAGGCGAAGGGAAAATCCCGGCTGAGCTGGGAACAGGCCAAACATGCCGCGCGAGCCAGTTGGCATCGGCTTGAGGAAAAACTCGCACGTCGTGAACGACCCGACGATGAACGCTGAATGACTCTTTCCCGACGCATGGATGAAGGTCGACAGAGCGATTCGTCGGCCTGACCAGATTAACCCCGATTTTTCTCATGAGTCCCATCTCGACCCGTCCGCCCTCACTCAATCAATCGCTACTTTTCCCGATTCGTGGTGAGTCGAAATCAAAGGCGGAGCTGAAGCGGTTGCGACTGCTCTTTCCCATGGTGATCACTGCGACCGGGGTGCTCGCACTTTCTGATCTCTCAAGGGCCGGAGAGGTCAGAACCGAAGTACTGGTGCCGCAGCCAATCAGGATCACGCTGAAGGACGTGCCAGCTCCCCGCCCTGACAATAGTCCGAACAAGAAACCGGAAATCGATCCAGTGCCTGACAGGGCTGTCCTGAAAGCTCCTGAAGGCTTCACGGTCACTCTGCATGCTGACGGGCTCAAGCAGGCCCGCTGGCTGGCCCTGACTCCGGACGGTGATGTGCTGGTTGCCCAGAGCCGCGAGAACAAGATCGCGATTCTGAGGGACATTAACAAGGACGGCAGCGTGGATGAAAATACGCTCTTCGCGGACTCCGGCAACGGCCTCGACCAACCGATGGGGATGGCGTTCACCGATGGATATTTCATCCTCGGCAATACCAACGGCATCCGCCGCTATCCGTGGAAACCCGGCCAGCACAAGCTGACCGGGGAGGGGGAACAGATCACCGAACTGCCCGGAGGAGGCTACAACCAGCACTGGACCCGCAATGTGGTCACCAGCCCTGATGGGAAGTGGCTCTACGTTTCGATTGGCTCGGCATCGAATGTGGATGTTGAGGAAGCACCGCGTGCAAGCGTGCTGCGAATGAGGACCGATGGCTCGGAAAAGACGGTCTTCGCCAGTGGCCTGCGCAATCCGGTGGGGCTCGCCTTTGCTCCTGGCACACAGGATCTCTACGCCGCCGTGAATGAGCGCGACCGTCTGGGGGATGACCTGGTGCCGGACTACTTCACCCGGGTCAAAGAAGGCGGCTTCTATGGCTGGCCCTTCGCCTATCTTTCACCCGCTCGGCTGGACCCGCGCCGCGTTCTGAAGGACGGCAAGAGCGAACGTCCGGATCTGGTGGCCAAGACGATCACTCCTGACGTGCTCTTCCAGGCACACTCTGCAGCGCTCGGCGTTACCTTTTCGAAAGGGACGCAGTTCCCGGAAGCTTATCGCGACGGTGCCTTCGTAGCGTTCCGCGGCAGTTGGAACCGCAACAGCGGCACGGGTTACAAGATCGTCTTCGTGCCATTCAAAGGTGGTAAACCAGCCGGCTATTATCAGGACTTTGTGACCGGCTTCCTGACCGATCCCTCTGGTCCGCGTACCTGGGGCCGTCCTGTGGGACCGCTGATGCAGCCGGATGGAAGTCTGCTTTTCACCGAAGAGGAGAACGGCAAAGTCTACCGGGTCAACTACAATAGGAAGTAAGCCGACTGCGGATGAAGATTTCTCAAGGGATCGGGTGCAGCTCGATCCCTCTTTTTGTGAGTGAACTACGATTCATTTCGTAGTTCATCCGCAGGTCCTCGTTGTATTTCTCCTTGCCGATGTCACGGGAGACATTGCGATCGTGGATCCGGTGGAGGTGGCTGACCGCAGGGACGCAGCAAGGAAGACCCTCGGCCAGCACAAAGCGGGTATAGAGCTCCAGATCCTCCGCCGTCTTCAGCTCCGAGTAGCCGCCGACCTGGTCGAAGAGCTGTCTGCGAAAGCAGACATTTCCCTGGATGTAGTGCTGGCCGGAAAAGATCGCCGTTAACATGTCGTCGGCGGTGGGGAAACTCCAGGCGTAGTAG
>JAJDFF020000631.1:0-11760 GCA_021527025.2 Geoglossum cookeanum | reverse complement strand
ATGGGCGATCTGGTTGTTGCGACCGGGAAAACTATGTTCGTTTCGCCATCCGTCTCGTTTCGCCATCTCGGACTCTACAGCGCCGAGGCGGCAATCCAGGTCCCGCCTCGCGGCCAACTCCATTACCTTACTCAATTCTGTTGTCATGCGCTTGTATCGCCGGTAGATACTAGGTTGGACTGCTGGGGGGGTTATCCAAGACACGTACAATTTTTGGTGGCAGGATGAAACGCTAAAGGAATCGGGATGAGATAGTAGGAACATGTGGCAGAGATAGCATGACTTCTTGCTAACTCCGATAAAACGGAATGATGGCTTGCAATCAGGGTGGTGGTCGTAGAAGCTGATGAGTTGCATTTCAGCATGGACAACGAGGTTTCTCGAGCACACTCTCCGAAAATGCGTTTCTGGGTCTTCTGTATCCCAAATACTAGCAAGGCGAGAGAGGTAGTCCCTCTCACGGCTTCCAGCTACTCTCCGCAGGGCGCTAGTCAGGGGCTTCGCGTCTCTAGGTGCCGTAAATCGTGTACTCGGCGGTGGGGTTACAGGCTCAACAATCATCGGATTGAATAAAGCGGGAAACTCGGAGGCGAGTCGCACAAATGCTTTAGAAGCAATGGCATACCGCCCCAACTTGAAGATCGCGTATACCCATCGAGGCAATTGCTGGGTTTGTGTTGAAAATGCGGCCTTTAGAGCTTCTAAGTGGTTTCGTTTAGCCTCCTGGGCCCATTTTATATGGTGGATCAGGGCTTCAGGTTCAGGGTTCGGAGGCAGGTCCATGATTGCGAAAAATTGTGCAAACCACTGCAGAAATTCCTGGGCAGCTGGAGCGCTGGCATGCGATGTTGCAGACGACCCCAGCATCCGTAGCTCCACTGCTGAAATGCCCCCCTCATAGAATTTTCTAGCATCGAGAAGTTCCTTCAGGTAACGTCGGACTTTTTCGATATCAAGCCTTATAATTCTGAGCAGGATATCGGTTTCTTTGTCAGGAATTCCCGGACCTGTGAACGGTGATCTTAGCTTGGATGAGTTAGATAGTTCGAAGATAGCAGCCTGTTGGGGATAGAGTACCGCCGCTCGCAACGTGGTTCAACATGCCTACGATCTCCCGGACCTGGCTTAAGGTCTCATCCCGCACTCCAGAATTGCTGGCGACCCGAATAATCGTCCCTTCTGGTAGGCCCTCTTCAATACACGCGGCCGAGACGCTATCACCGTCCTTTCTCACCGCGCACACAAGAGCAAATGAATCGAGGAATTTCCGCTTGAGCATGCGCTCTCTGGGCGATTCGATCTCATATGGGTCTTGATCAAGGCCATATCCAGTTGGCTCGCCGCGCAGAGGGTCGAGCATATAGAGGAGGACAGCAGCTTGGATAAAGCGATCCCGAACATTGCCAGTTATCTCCAAGGGGCCCATCGTTACCGTCTATCCCTAGGAGAGTAGGAGAGACGGGCGGAGAGTCGGCGCCCCGCACTGCTCTTTCTCCGCACGCGGCGAATTTTGGTTGGCCGGTCAAGTCTCCCGCCAAACGGCGGTCGTCCGTCGTCACCACGAAACACCACAACGCGACCAGACCGTTTTCCGTACGTCTGTATGCTAATTATTAGTACAGAGTCTTGAAATTACCTATTGCCCAGTTTCGACGCCAGGTTTACGTCCCACCGGTTCGGATCGCAATCAGTTCCAACTACCAACGGCACGATTGCGCGAGCCCCATCTCTCCCGGATCCGAAATACCCATAAAGTCAGAAAGTACTGACTTGAAGTTGCTGGAATGATGTCGAAATGCAGCAGGTTTGTGACGTAGCCTGGCAATGTATATGACCATCCACTTATGTCCATCCGGCCTCCAGCTTATTCGAATCCCCAATGTTCCGCCTACTCGCAGGCTCTCCGCCTCGGAACAAAGTCTTCTATGTCAACCAATCCGCTTTTGCATCATCGGGATCTAGTTCTCTCCATTCTCTCGTTGAGAAGGATAAGTGGCTAGAGGGACAAGAGAATGTGGTGAACTGGAGCCACATTGATGCTGAAACGGCTGGAGGCTGGTTAGTTTCCTGTATTGGGGCGATTACAAGGTGCCTGATCCAGAACTTGTTCCCGAGGTTAGTGGGTCCGGGGGCGCAGCTGAAGAGACCGATGAAAGCACGAGCCCGACGACCGCCACTAAGAACCTGCTGGTGAAGCTTAACCGACCGTTAACACCTATCCGGCACTGCCTCGGAGATGAAATTGGGCTCCCTGAAAGACAAACCCAGACGGAATTGGGTCGATTCGCAGCATTGAAGTGCTCTTCAACACAATACAGTTATCGCGAAACGCTCATGGCACACGCTCAGATCTACGTGCTCGCACACCAGCGCCTCCTGAATGACCTCGAAAAACTAGCCTTGCAGCGCATGACACAAACGTTGCTAGATATCGGCACCAGCTCAGACCACACAGCTGTAGAATTGATGGATTTAGTAGAATACGTTTATGATAACACCGATGAACGCTCAGAAGAAACTGGTGTTGAGCCTATGCGAAAGTTACTATCCCATTATATTGCCGCGAATTTTACCGGATTCTTAGATACTGGAGGGAGGTATGGTCCGGGCGAGGGGGCCGTTATGAAGGTAGTGGCTGGCGGGGGAGCATTCATGCTAGACCTTACAAGAAAGCTGGGGAATCGGCTGGCCGCGGAAGGGAGCTACGCGGAGAATCTAGAGAGGTACGTAGAGGGGATGGAAAAGCAAGCCGAGGGTTATAAGCAGGAAATTACTAGCAATCTGGTGAAGATAGAAGAACTGAGGTCAAGAGCAGAGAAGGGTCGGTATAGGAAAGGTGTTGGTTGGTGATGGCATCATGAAGCAAGGGGTAACTCAATGGTCTCAACAAGGGGCTCGCAATCTTGCACGCATTGTTAACGGGCGTCGCCCACCGTCCTGCCCTTTAGAATTGAATCGACCTTGTTGCCCATCTATACTCGAACTGCCTATATCGTGATTCTTACTTCCAATAAAAGTTATTTGGTAACGCGAAGACAAAGCCACCGGCGGTACTGAGGAACGCCAACTGTTGCTGCCTCTTCACATCATTGGTGTCTACTCACGTAAACAGTAGACTATTCTATCCCGTAAACCACAAACTATCTACACGGGTGAAAAGTCCCTGGAGCTGTAGAGCGAATCCGAGTCCGAGCAGACAATAGGAGGGAAAACCCAAAAGGCAGCTCTCGAGCCAACGATGTCAACCTCGATAAGCATTATGCGTGGTGGATAGTATACAATAAAATCAACCAACTACCGGAATAAGAATCTTTGGCCTTTAACATGGAAGGCGGGCCACCTACTAGTTACTATTCTATAGCCCCCAAGTCTAACTAACTACGGCTTCCCCATGGCGGGCAATGCCACTTACTGTCGACGATGTATGTAATAGAATATATAGTATTCGGTATAGAGTGAGAACTCGGCCGCCTACATGTGAGAGAAAAGTTTTTAGCGCTTAGTGGTTTTAGTGTACCGAATAGGGGTAGCACGATTTGTGTGGCCCCTATTCGTTACCATGAAGGAGAAGTCGGTTCGCCCCAACAAAACTCGGAGGTATAACTTTTAGCACTAACGAACGCCGAGAGTGCATCTAGTTGTCCGGTTAGGATGTATTCGATTCCCGCACTCGGCATGCTACAACCAGCCTTTTAGAACTAAAACTGCAACCAACAGCCACTCACCCTAGTTTATTAACGTTTCGGAAAATTGACTAGCATACCACTGCATTTAAGCCTTTCTGATCGCCTGGAGTATTGGTGTATGAGGGTGCAACGATCACCGGTCCAGATTCGGGAACAGACAACATTGTTGGGTGTTCATATGGGAATTATGGTTGCGGACCGAGACTTTTCCCGTGGCGACGAGGTGCTACGGGGAAGTGCCGAGGGGTTGGTATGAGTTTTTATTCTGCAACGAATACTGTTGGATTTAAACGGTCGCAACGATGTAGGTAGGTCTAATTAACATGAGGATGATGATGAGAAGACGGAGGAAGAAGGGTGTTGAGTATTGCAATCAACGCGTGAACCAGTGGTTTCGCCCGTGGCACGGAATAGGAGCCAGCGACTTTGTACTAGCTCCTATTTGGGCAACTTGGCTCTCGAGAGAATTTTTTCCCAACCTACTTTGCGTTCGTAGAACAACAACAAGCTCGCTGTACTTAGCAATCTACTCTATTCTACACCTAATATTTAATAAAGAGCTTCTTGCAGCTATGAGGCTGCCAGATAGGGACAGCGTCCAATTCCAACAAATACAAGACGTTTCGCTAGAAAAGGAGGAAGGGGGGGAAAGTGGGATCCTAGGGGGACGAGGGGCCTTATATACTCGAGTCCCCCGTCTACATGGTCAGTGTTAACAGCGGTATCATCACACAGGCACCGATCCCGTGACGCGTCTGCTATTTAATGCTCTCCTCGCCAGCTTACATGGTGTCAAGAAGGAACCCCTCGTCGTCATCATGTTCATCAATCAAATTGCCCGTATAAAGAACACCAAGTACCGCCCGATAGTCTTTCCTCTCGGATTAAACTATCTTCAATACGCTGCACTAAGTACTATAGCTCCCCCAAAAGCCTCAGCAGTTCTCTCTACTTTGTACCGCGTCACTGAGCGAAAGCTTGAAAGGCTTGCGGAACAACGGCAGAAGTTTGAGTCGCACAAAGAATCAGTCCTCAATGCAGCTAAGAACGAGCCTTCCCAGGCCAAGAAGGTCCGGGTGCTCCTAGATGGCTGCCGGAAATATGGGATTACCAGTCGTATCAGCATGCAGGTTAAGAACACCGGGCGATTCCTAGACCAGGCTGATCACGACCCTTCCGTTTCATCATCCCTTCTCCAGGAGTGGCAACGGAAGATTGAACGAGATCTTGATATCCAGAGCTTAAAGTACAAATACGCAGACTTGTTCGGTCGATTGGTCACGGAATGGATCGAAAAGCCAAATAGCGCCCGATCCCAACCCAGTGTGCAGAAGCATCCGCAAAGGCCTCCATCTCCTTCAGACGCCGATTTGTTTGAGCCAGCGGGACGCAAAGAAATGCACGAACAACGCAAGCAATGGGAGTCATACGCCTTTTCCGAGCTCAAGAAAGACCAAACTGTCATCGACACGTACCTCAAAGACCTCTTTTCTTCCGCCGGCAGAGGGGGGGGATGACTAAAACACCGCTTCACAAACTACAACTCACCATGGGCAATTTCGACGAGATGGAGCCAGAACGCTTCACCAAGGATGTGGTTCGGTGGTGCATTTCCGGTGTGAGAAAGGCGGGTCTTTTTGCTGGCGAGAAACAAGAGGCCTTGGTGGACCTTCAAAGCCAAGACACTGTTATGAAGGAGATGGCAGATGTGCTCAATATGGACCTGGACACATTGGATGACTGGAGGTGGGATCCAGCCCCAGTAACTCTCCAGATGAGGAGACAGATCAGCGGTAGGTATAGAGCCTTCTACAATGAGGAGATTCACCAGGCGATTCTACTCCACTTCATCGGGGCCAAATGGGCTTCACACATGAAGGCCGCTTTCACGGCTTTCTTCCGCTCAGGAGCATGGACTCAAAATCCATTTCATGCCATGGGCCGCGAAGCGAGAGAGGTGGGGATACTTCGTCGGAATCGACGCGGCCGCTCCTTCTATAAGAAGTGATAGGCGAACCACATATGCCGACGACTACTTTATGACACAGTTACCATCTGAGCTGGAGGAAGGGCGGCATTACAGTCAAGTAGACCTGGACTCACGGGACGCGGAAGGCGTCAAGTCCCCTCTCGAGATTAAAGAGTCCATGCACCGGCTGGCCACCACAGAAATGATCATCAACACGAAGGTCTACGGGCAGTTTACAATGATCCAGTCAGATTTCAAGTGGTTTGGCCCAAGCATACCGCATGATACGATTTTTGCTGTCCTCAAATTCCTTGGAGTAGGGGACAAATGGCTGAGTTTCTTCCAGAAATTCCTCACTGCGGAGGTTGTGTTTGGCCAAGATGGTCCGAAGGCACAGGGTCAGCAAAGACGCCGCGGCACTCCGATAACGCATGCCCTCAGCGATGCACTTGGAGAGGCAGTCCTTTTCTGCCTTGACGTTGCTGTGAATAAGAAGACTGGCGGATCGAATTTATACCGCTTCCACGACGACTTGTGGTTCTGGGGTCAGGAGAGCGGCTGCATCGAAGCGTGGAAAGCCATTAGAGACTTTACCGAAATGATGGGGCTTGAGCTCAACGAAAAGAAGACTGGCTGTCTGCAAGTTTTCGAGAAACCCGAGGACGCCAAAGCTCTGCCCTCTGGGCTTCCAAGGGGTGATATCAACTGGGGATTTCTGCACCTCGATTCAAGGAATGGGCGGTGGCTTATCGACAGTCAGAAAGTGGAAGAGCATGTCGCTGAACTGCAGCATCAGCTCAAGGCCTGCCATAGCGTCTTTTCGTGGGTGCAAGCCTGGAACAGCTATGTCACCCGCTTCTTCAGTACGAATTTCGGCACCCCAGCGAACTGCTTTGGGCAAGACCATGTGCAGATGGTGATTGAAACGTTCAAGACAATCCAGCGCAGGCTCTTCGGCACGAGCGGTGATGTTACCCACTACCTTCGACAAATGATCGAGAAGAGATTCGGTGTCTCCGATACCCCCGACAGCTTCCTCTACTTCCCCGTTGAGCTCGGCGGCCTCGCACTACGCAACCCCTTCATTCCACTATTTGCTATACAGGAACGAGTGATCCAGAACCCTATGGAGAGAATCGAACAGGCATTCGAGATGGATAGGAAAGATTATGAGAAGAGAAAGAAGATTTATGAGAATGGTGGCAGTATCTCCCGGCCTGCCGGTGGATGGAGGCCCAAAAAGGCAAATGAACCCTTCATGAGCCGCGAGGAGTTTACCATGTTCCGAGAAGATACCAGCCGCCCACTCCTAGACGCCTATAGAGAGCTGCTACGGGTTCCAGCTGAAGCGAAAGTAGAGCTCACCCCGGAAGTTGCCCGTGCGCTGGCGTGCCTCCCAGACGGCGAGTACAGTTCAGTCGGCTTTTCATCGGATCGCTGCAATCTCTCGCCGTACTGGAGGTGGATCTTGGAGCTGTACGCTGGAGACATGGTAGAGCGGTTTGGTGGGCTAGAAATGGGGGGGAGAGGGTTACTACCGATGGGCTTGGTTAGCAAGCTGCGAAGCGAGAAAATCCGTTGGCAGGATTAATTGTGTTAAGATATGCCTCGCCGCCGCGGAGGCAATGCCGGCGTTGCCAGCAGGACGTCTATAACTAGAGGCGGGGCCTCGTAGTTAGAACAGTAGTCAAGTCAATACACAAGTTTCGCTGGCGAAATAGGTTTCGAGCCCTAACCATTATTTATATTGTGACTACGCTGTGACCATCGTTCCCACTACAAGCACCCTAGCGACCGACCAGAATACCACTGCGCCAACAATAAGTACCAGGAGAGTTGGGCGTCCCACCAAAAATGGCTGGTTTGAGGACCTGAAGGACCTCATGGAGAGGTATGGAGGGAAAGAGCTTCACTTGTTTCCCGTTAAAGACCTTCCGGGTTATATTGAGGAAGACTGGGTGACCCTCTCTGAAGGCAGCAAGGAATCACACGGGGCCACTGGTTCCAACTAATGCTAGAGTTGCAGCCATTGGCCGCCACGAGCCTAGTCTAGGGCTGAGGGTTGCATACCCCACTAGCACGAACTACGTAACGACTTCCTTGAGGGCTGCTGAAACGTCATGTATCGCGGGCGGCACCACCCGAGACCTTTTCTGTAACGGCGAATAGGAGACATCCAAATTGTATGGCCCCTATTCGCCCAGCCCGAATTGTTAGCGGAAAAAGTTTTTCCTACCGAGTTCCTTCCCCGTTATTTAGTATTCTACAAGCAATCGACACAGACTGTTCTATCGTATATTCCAGCGAGGGCTCTTCCACCTGTTTTGATGCAATAACTAGCAATAATTACAACGTAGACATGACCCAAAGTCCCATTCCTTTCACTAAGCGGCCCACTCGATCGAATGGCGCTGTCACAACCTAACGGGCACCCACCCTACGTAACGCTATAGGTACCTAGCAGAAAGATATTAAATAGTAGTTACTCAGATGCTTCGGCGGGATACGCCCATCCAAGGTAAAACAGAGCGAGACTTATTATTACTACCTAGTGGAGTGCTATAATTTTCTGCACTAGTGAGCTAGTGCGGCCACACCTTCCATATTGGTGAGGCCGCAATCTGAGTTAGTCTGCATCATGCTCCAGCAGGTGCTTGGTACCTGCCCCGATTGCTCCACGTGCTGACAAATCAACATCGCTACCATGGCGGTGATGTCCATCAGCGCTAGCTGCCCTGCCCTGCCCCAGTCTCGATGGCCGTAACCAATCGGTTCGTTCATTCCAATTGCACACGACCCCCTTCGGAACAAGAGGCGGGCAGGGACACTATGGGGGCTGAGAGGGTGGGGGAGTGGGGTGTGGCTAGTGACACCCCCACACTTGTCTCAGCCGCCGAATACGGAGTCTCATCTCGTACCCCGCTTCAAACTTTGTTGGAGCGATGGCGGACTGGCATCAACGATATCTCGCCGCTGCCATTGCCGCCACTACTGCCTTTACCGTCTCTGTGGTGCCTACACCTACGCCAGCGGAACTAGGATCGTGCGGTTAGGGAAGATGCATGTCCAACTCTCGCTGCGGAGGCTAGCCCGATTCCAGACCCAGCCTCTACGGAGGGCCCTCAGCGCAGTCGCAGTCACCGTCGATACGCCAACTCCTGAGGCAGTCCTGAACCCAATTACATCCTCGATATTGCAAGGTGCAGCGGGTGCGACGGAGCCGAGGAATGACTGGACAAAAGAGGAGATTGCAGCGATATACAATACACCACTAATGAGACTAACGTTTGCGGCTGTAAGTCTAGCCGCAGGCGCACTATTGGAATATGGACCCTACCCGGGGGGCATTCTTACCGATGTGCCTCCGCTAACTACCTCGTCTTTCTGCAACAGGGCACCATCCATCGCCGATTCCACAATCCCTCCTCAATCCAAATGTGCACACTCATGAACATCAAAACTGGCGGCTGCAGCGAAGACTGTTCCTACTGTGCACAATCCTCGCGCTATGATACCGGCCTAAAACCCACCAGAATGGTGACTGTTGACTCTGTACTCGACGCCGCGCGTATAGCCAAGGAAAACGGCAGTACGCGGTTCTGCATGGGTGCCGCATGGAGGGACATGCGGGGGCGCAAGACAAACCTCAAAAATGTCAAGGAGATGGTGAATGGAGTGCGGGCAATGGGGATGGAAGTGTGCGTCACGCTAGGGATGATAGACCGCTCACAGGCGGAGGAGCTGAAGGAGGCGGGGCTGACGGCTTACAACCATAATGTCGACACATCGAGAGAATTTTATCCGTCAGTCATCACAACGCGAACCTACGACGAGCGCCTCGAAACTCTCAAAAATGTCCGCGATGCCGGAATTAACGTCTGTAGCGGCGGGATCCTCGGCCTCGGCGAAAAACCCCAAGACCGCATCGGCCTAATCCACACAGTTTCAACGCTCCCCTCGCACCCAGAATCCTTTCCCGTCAACACCCTCGTGCCCATCAAAGGCACCCCACTTGGCGACACTCCCCCGGTCACTTTCGACGTAACCCTCCGGACCATTGCCACGGCGCGTTTGGTCCTCCCGCATACTATTATACGCCTAGCAGCAGGACGCACTACACTGAGTGAGGAGCAGCAGATGCTGTGTTTCCTGGCGGGGGCAAATGCAGTTTTTACCGGGGAGAGGATGCTGACGACTGCGTGTAATGGATGGGACGAGGATAGAGAAATGTTTGAGAAGTGGGGGCTGGTACCGATGAAGAGCTTTGAGAGGGCGAAATTAAAGGAGGAGGTGGGGTTTTAAGATAAACCTTCAGGCGCCTCCCTTGGTCTTTGGGCTCTGGAGGCTCCGTGGTAGATGAGGGTGTCGAGTGTTTGATTTCATTGTACAGATCCCTGAAGGTTCATGGGTGCCATCACCTTACCCACTCTATACATACCCTTTTGAGCTGCGCCTCTATTTACAGCCTTGCCGTTTCTACCCCGCCCCTCCCCACCCTCGCCAAGTCTAACCACTCCCCAATTCTCACCACTAACCTATCAATCTCCGCCTTTGTGTTCCCTGCATGGAGACAAACCCTTACTCTCTCTCCGCCGACAGGAACTGTCGGCGGCACTATAGGCCTCACCACAAACCCACCGCCCTGGCAATAGCTTGCAAGCCCGCGCGGTTCCATAGTCGCTAGCGAGAAAATAGGAGATCTAGGGAGTTCGTGGGGGAGATGGAGGATCGTTGTGTTGGAGCCGGGGACATTGCACTTGGGCTTTAGGGTCCCAAGAGTGTCGTAGAGATGTTTGGTGAGCGCCCGGAGACGGAGCGAAGGCTGTGTTTACGGCTACGTGAGTCTCAGGGCGTTCACCTAGCCAAGCACAAACCATAAATGAGGAGGCAACACACCTCCTCCGTACCTCCTGCAGCCACCAAATCGTACACAACCCTTATCGCCATAAGTGACGGAAAGGACATGAATGTTGTGTAAATCAGCGGCCTCGCGTAGTTAACAAGATACTCCCTCGTAACTTTTGCGCACAGCAAAATCGCTTCTCGGCATCCTCATCAGCCACTATCAGGCACAGTATGCAGAATAGGCACATACCTCCACAACACGCCAGCGCCTTTCCAAATGTATGCAATCTCGCAAAGACCCTACTCTCCAGCCCCAATTCACACACCCTCCCCCTCCCCCTAGGCCCAAGAACACCCGTCGCATGTGCTTCATCAACAACTAGATACCCATTTCCCATCGGTAGAATCTCCTCTAGACACTCCACAAACTCTTTTAGCGGCGCCAGATCCCCATCCATACTATAGACACTCTCCACCGCCACAAACACATTCCTCCTTCCACTCCCCACGGCCTCATCACCCAGTACACACTCTTTCAGGACCTCTCTCAGTCCCCTAATGCAATTATGTCCAAACTGAGCGCTTTTGCCGCATCTACTCAATCGCACCCCCTCCCGCACACTCGCGTGCACAAATTCATCGTAAACTACCACATCACCCCTCTGTGGCACGCACGCGAAGAAACCTGAATTTGCGTCATAACCGCTATTAAAGAGCAATCCAGCCTCGGCGCTGTGGAAAGCCGCAATGTCTTTCTCGAGCTCCTCAGCGAAAAGGGAGTTGCCATCGAGGAGGCGGGAGCCACTGCTGCCGAGGGGGAAGGCGGGGTGGGCATGAAGAGCCTTGAGGAACTTGTCACGAAGGCAGGAGGATGTAGAAAGGGAGAGAAAGTCATTGGAGGAGAAGTCGATGGACGCAGGGGGTGCGAGGGTGAGGGTACGGAGAGCAGAGGCGGCCTGGCGTTTCCGGAGGATAGAGTGGAAGGCCTCGAGGAGGGTTTGCGGTTTCGACGAGGAGGCCATGGTTCAACTGCCCTAAACTACCTGGACCCCCAGATTCTGGCCTCAATCGTCTGGACATCCTCCCACAGAGGCGACGGGCTCGAGATATGCGATATCGGACACTAGACATTTTTAATTTTTGCTGAGGGGTTTACGGCCATCACGTGTTGCCAGTTGCGTGGGGGTACTGTGGAGGCAGAATCTGAGCCCGGGCGACTAGCTAGAATTCTTGGCGCGGGTAGCTTACCTACCTCGCTGC
>JAJDFF020000630.1:0-11800 GCA_021527025.2 Geoglossum cookeanum | reverse complement strand
ACCCAGATCGCGGTGCTGAGCCGGCAGTTTCCCCCGCTAAATGATGCGGAGGAAAAAGCCCAGCCGCCGAAGCCCTAACGCAGCATCACCCGCAGGCGCATGCCGTTGCGGGGACGCAGGGTGATCAGCGGGTCCGGCACGACTTCGAAGCCCGGGACGGTCCTGAACTTCAGGTGGCGGTAAAAGACCGCGGTCATGATCACCAGTTCCTGAAGGGCGAACTGGTTGCCGATGCAACTGCGCGCGCCGGCTCCGAAGGGGAAGTAGACCATCGGCTCATTGGGCGGACGGCGGTCCGGGGCGAAGCGGCCGGGGTCGAATTTCTTCGGCTGGTCCCAGTATTTCTCACTCCAGTGGAAATGAAAGATGGGGATCAGCACGTTGGTCCCGGCCTCGATGCGGTGACCGCCGATTTCGTCGTCCTGCCCGGCCCGGCGGCCGATCGACCAGATGGTAGGGTAGAGTCGCAGCGACTCCTCCACCACCTGCCGGGTGTAGGGCAGACCGGCGATGCTGCCGGCCGCCAGGGAGGCCTTCGCCTCCTCGCTGTCGATTTCCGCGCAGAGCTTTTCCTCCACTTCGGGGTGGCTGGCCACCAGGTGGAGCAGCCAGCACATCGCGTTGGCCGTCGTTTCGTGCCCGGCGACGAACATGGTCATGACCTCATCCCGCAGTTGCTCATCGGTCATGCCGCGGCCGGTTTCCTCGTCACAGGCGGAGAGGAACATCGCCAGCAGATCGTCGTGGCCGTCGGGGGCCTTGCGGCGCTCGGAGATGATGCCGTTGACGATGCCGTAGAGCGACTCGCGGGCGGCGAACTCACGGGCATTGAAAGGGGTCGGGAATTTCCGTGGCAGGAAGAACCGCCACGGGTGCCGCAGGATGCGCAGGGCGTCCTCGTTCAGCATGGCGATGTATTTCCCCACATCCGCCGCGGTGCTCTCCACGTCGGTGCTGAACATGGCGCGTGAAATGATGTCCAGGGTGAGGTTCGACATCGGCAGGGACAGCTCGGTGCCCTGGAGGTCGCCGGCCTCGCGGGCCAGCTTTTCCACCGTGGCGATGGAGCGCGCGACCATCATGGAAAAGATGCCGTCCAGCCGCTTCCGGTGAAAGGCGGGCTGGGTCATCTTCCGCTGGCCGCGCCAGAACTCCCCGGAGCTGGTGACCAGGCCATTCCCCATCAGCAGGCGCAGCACCGCGTAGGAGCGGCTCTTTTCCTGGTACTTGCTGTAGCGCTCCACCAGCACCTGCCGCGCCCACTCCGGCCTGGCTACGACGGTCGCCGTACCCAGCGGGGAGCTGATGGTGTAGATGCCGCCGAGTTCGTCCGCCCACTGGGAAATCCACTTCAGGGGATCGCGCTGGGCGTAGTAGGCGGAGCCCATCAGCCAGTGGCTGGGCTTGGTCACCTTCGGAGGCAGGGGCAGGGTCGCGACTTGGCTCATGGTGCGTGGAGTGAGGTGAAAGGAGGCGGTTATTTCGCGGCAGGCGCGGCGGCGGCCGGGGCAGCGGGAGCGGCCTTGTGGATTTCGAAATGGTAGGGGTAGGGCTTCGCGGTGCGGCGCTGCTGGGTCTCCAGGTCCGACTCCAGCTTGCGGAAGCCCGCGGCCAGCTCCGGGGTCGCGGGGTGGTTCGCCAGCAGGCGGCCCTGCTGGACACCGGCGCCCCACAGCTTGTCACGGGCATCGACCAGGTCCTTCACCACCACGGACTGCGCGTCCCACGGACCGCCGGGCTGCCAGCCGTCCGCCGTCTTGCCGGAGATGTTCACGCCCTTTGCCAGGGAGGCGGCGCTTTCCTTGCCCAGCGCGCGGCCTTCCGCAGTGATCTCGTAGTCGCCCTCGGCCAGGCCCTCAACTTTCAGCAGGTAGCCGTTGATGCCATCGGGCACGGGAATCCAGCCGTAGTTCAGGCCGCTGAGCGGGCCGAGATTCAGGGGCAGGCCCTGGTCCAGGCGGGTGAAATTCACCCCGTCGGCGGTGGCCTTCACCTCGCTGATTTTGCAGCCCTCGCCACTACCGCTGGCCTTCTTCACATCGACCACAGCGGAGGAAACGTCAGACGGCGCGCCGAGCCCCTTGATCATCGAATACGCCATGGCCAGGTGGCCCAGTTCGTCCAGATGCACGCCATCCTTCACATGCAGGCGCACGCGGTCCTCCGGCTTTTCCTTGCCGGCGTTGCTCTCCAGCACGCGGCGCTGGATTTCCCGCATGCCGCGCTGGATGTCGATGGTCTCGGCACCGAGGGATTTCGCCAGGGCCAGGCCCTCGTCGGTCATCGACTGCAGGTAGCCCTTTTCCGCCTCATCCGGGGCGACGTCGGTGATGGCCGGGGAGCAGATGATCGGCCGCACCTTGTGGGCCTTGCAGCGCTCGATGATGGTGCGGATGCCGTCCAGGTAGGCCTTCTTGTGCTCGTCGTCGGCCTTGGTGCCCCAGCCGATGTCATTGATCCCGAAGGCGACGGTCACCACCGTCGCTCCCTGGTCGAAGACATCGCGGTCGAGGCGGGCCAGGCACTTCGAGGCGGTGTCGCCCCCTTCCCCCGCGTTGACGAAGTGGATCTTCCGGTCCGGGTAGCGCATCAGCGTGTAGTGCTCCACGATCTTGGTGTAGCCGCGGGCCGCGGTGATACTGTCGCCGAGGAAGGCCACGGTGTCGCCATCGCGCAGGGCGAAGTCCGCGCGGACCGGGGCCAGGCCCAGCAGGGAGGCGGAGAAAAGCAGCAGGGGATTGCGTAGGGAAAGCAGGTTCATCGGATGGGTTCGGTGGGGTTCAGAGAAGGGGGCGCATGCCATGCACCAGAAGATCGAGGGCGGACGCTTCGGCGACTTCGTCGGAAAGGCCGATCATGCCCGGGTCGAGCGGCCGCTGCAGGGTCGACCAGGCGATGGACTGGATCATAAGGGCCGCCGCGGCGTGGGCGTCCGGTACGGTGCGCAGCCGGCCGGTGCGGGCGCGCTTCGAAAGGTAGGCCGCCAGCAGGTCCAGCAGGCGATCGCGCAGGCCGATGACGAAGACCTCCGTCAGGCCGGGAAACTCCAGCGCGCAGCGGGTCAGGAGCAGCAGCGCCCGGCGGTAGCGGAAGGTCAGGTGGTACTGCTCCGCCAGGATATCCCGCAGCTCGGCAGGGGCGTCCGGAACGTCGTCCGCCGCCAGCGCGGCAAGCAGCACCGGCCACTCCGCGCACTGGCTGAAGGCGCTGCGCAGCACCTCCAGGGTGGTGCCCGGAGGCGGGGTTTTCACCGGGATCGCCAGCTCGTCCAGCCAGGCGTCGTCCTCGCGGGCGGCATAGCGGATCACCAGATCGAACAGGGCCTCCTTACTTTCGACGTAGAGGTAGACCGTCCCGACCGCGACTCCCATCGCCTTCGCAACATCCGCCACCTGGCAGCGTTCATACCCTACCCGCGAGAAGAGACCGAGACCGGCCTCGCCAAGGGCGCGCAGGCGTTTTCCTGAAATGTCAGCACGTGCAGTGGCCACGGCCTCTAATACTGACTGAATCACTCATTCAGTCAAAAATTATCCGTGTTTTCAGCATTTTGTCGCAAAAGCCCCGTTAGGTGACGATTCCCGTTTCCCCCGCCCCTCCGGGTCAGCTCTCTTTCGGAGTCTTTCCGGCAGTGGCGTGCTGGTGCTGAATCAGGCCGATCACTCCGCCGAGCAGGACCAGTCCGGTCAGGTGCAGCGGGTAGTTCGACTTGATGTCGGACTTGCCGAAGCAGCCGCAACTGATGTCCAGCCCGCGATACCAGGCCTGGCCGATGGCGAAGATGAACATCGCATTCATCCCCTGTGCCACGACCGCCCCGCCCCGGATCAGGAAGCCGCCGAGCAGGCAGCCGCCAGCCACCATTTCCAGCCACGGCAGGAAGTAGGCCAGCACCAGGGTCCACGGGTCCATGAGGATGTGGTAGTGCGAAATGTCCTCCGCAAACACCGCCGGGCCGCCGTTGAAGAACGCCTTGATGGCGCCGGAAACCAGGAACAGCACCCCGGTCAGCAGCCGCAGCGTCAGCACGAACCAGTCAAAGCGGGATTCCGGAAGCATTCGCCGCATCCGTTAGCCCCGATTTCCGGAGACGCCAAGGATTTCCCCTGCGCGCGGCCCCCCTGCAGGATTATTCCCGGGAATTTCCCGCCCGCCACTCCAGCCGCCAGAAGGCCTCCTCCGTCGCGGTGACCCGGAAGCCGAGGCCCTCGTAAAAGCGCAGCCGCCGCGGCTCGGAGCGGAACACCGACAGCCGCACCGGGAGGCCCCGCAGAGAGGCATCGCTCCGGATGCCGCGCAGGATCGCCGCGCCGATCCCCTGCCCCTGGTATTCCGGGATCAGGGCCAGGCTCAGGACGTAGACCCACTCCGGCTGGAACCGGCGCTGGAGATAGCCCGCCACCGCGCCGCCGCAGGTGACGATTTCCGTGACCCCGCTGTCCCACTCCTCTGCGAAATTCCGCCGCTGCCAGTCCTCGTTCCAGCCCCACAACTGCTCGATGTCCGGACGGAACAGCGCCCCATACATCGTGTAGACCGCGGCCCGGTCGGCATCCGTGGCGGGCCGGAGAACGTAGGCGGGCGTGGTCATGCCGCAATCCTCCGTCAGGTGCGGCAGGGATGCAGTTTTTTTCCGGCCTTTTCCCCGGCGCAGGCCGCCCTATGCTGGCCGCCGCCGTGAAACGCCGTTTCATCATCGTCCCCGCCGTGGCCGCCGTGTCGGTCCTGGGCTATCTGGCTTTCCGCACCTCCGGCCCGCGGCAGGCGGCTGCCCCTGCGACTGCGGCGACCAAGCTTTCCCCAGGCCGGCCGGCAGCGATGGAGCCCTCCGCTGCCGGCGGCGATGCTGAAGAAGAGGATGTGCCGCCGGCCGTGGCCGCCCTGCTGGCACGGCTGGACGCCGGCCGGAAGGAGTGGCTGCGCGAGCATCCCCGGCCGGGGCATTTTCACGTCACGGCGGAGGGGAAATGGAACCAGGCGGCGATCGGGATCATCTCCGGGCTGAGCACCGCCGAGATCCGCGATCTGGCGACCCTGTTGTCTTCCTTCAAGGCTCTTGATGAAATCGGGGCGTATCGGGACGCGGTCTACTTCGTCTGGGCGGCACGCGAACCGGCCGCCGCGCGGGAGGACCTCGTCGCGCGCTACGAGCACCTCCCGGACAAGACTCCCGGGCTGGACGGGATGAATGTGTTTCTCGACCAAGCCGGAACCGACTTCACCTCGATCTGCGCCGGCTACGCCTCGCAGAACCCGGCCGAGGCGTGGCACGATTTCCTGAACGACGCGGCCGATCCGGAACTCCGGCTGCTGATCGACGAAGCGGGCCTGCTGCCGCGGATCTTCGAGCTCTACGCGGCGAAATCGCCCGCGGAAGCATGGCAGCAGATCCTCACCTATACCCAGCCCGGGCAGGCGAGCGACATGGTCAAAGGGTATCTGAAGGGCGCACCCGCCGGTCAGGACTGGCTGGCTCTGACGGACGAGCTGACGGCCACACCGCAGGGCAAGGCGATCTTTCCCGACTGGCTGAACCAGGCGGTGGCCCTGAGGTGGTTGGAAGAGAACCCACAGGCGGCGCTGAAGTGGTATGCCGCCCAGGTGGCGGAACAGTCCGTCGATCCCTTTCCCGACCTCGGTTCCCAGGCGACGCCTGCCGATCCGTCCGGCAACCTGATGAATCTGCTCTTGGCCGCCTATCAAGCCAACCCCGAACCGGACGGACCGGCGCTGCGCGTGCTGGGAGAGCTGGCTGCCAGCCCGGAGGCGGCCGACCAGGCTCTCGCCCACTCGTCGCTCCTGGCAATCAGCACGCACATGGACTGGGACGGCGGCCTGCTGGCCATCGTGCCGCAGCTCCGCGAACCCGCCATGCGCGAAGAAGCCTACCTGGCGCTGGTCAGGGCGACTCCGCAGAGCCAGATCGAGCAGTTGCTGGATTCCTCGGCGACGGATGATTCGAAGCTCTATCTCGACGCCGTGAAGGAACTGGGCAACCACCTCGATCTCTCTCCCGAAACGCGCCAGGAGGAGGAGAAGATCCTCCGCGCGATCGAAGAACAACGCGCCTCGAACCGCGAAGGGGATGAAGTGTCGAAAAAACTCCGGAACCAATAGAGCGATCCACCACCATGAAACGGGGCGCTGTCATCCTCTCTACCGCCGCCATCTGCGCGCTGGCATTCATCTGGCGGCCCTGGCAACCCCACAACACTCTGTCCGCTTCAGCCCGCCCGGACAGCTCCGCAAGACTCCACCCTTCCAGGGCCCCCGAAACGAAACCGGAAAGCCCCCTCGGCGATCCGAGTCCGGAGGCAAAGCAACTGATCGCCCAGTTGATCCACGCCCGGGAAGCCTGGCTCGCGGATCTGCCGGTCTGGCGGAAGCAAGCGACCCATGGCGAAGCCTGGCTCAAATTCGCACTGGAACAGCTCTCAGCCATCGAGACTGCCCGGATCGCTGAAATCGCGGCCTTTATCGACGATCCCCGGATCGGGGACGAAATCGACAGCTACCGCAACGCCCTGTTCCTGACCTGGGGTCTGCGCGATCCAGCCGGGGCCCGGTCAGCCATGATGCTCCGGGCGGGTGCCATCACCAATCGCAAGGGCGGCCTGGAGGGCACCAACAACGAACTCGACTGGGTCTCCAACGATTTTCACTTCATCCGCACGGGGCACTCCATGGGCGATCCTCCCGCCGCGTGCGATGAAATCCGGAAAGACCTGGCCGACCCGGACATGGAGGCTTTTGTCTCCGAACATACGCTGGAGGCTATTTTCAGAAACTACGCGGCGAAGTCTCCGGACGAAGCCTGGCGGGTCATCCTGGCCACGCCGAATGCCCAACTGGCTGGCGACATGTTCAAGGGTTTCACCGAAGGCGCTCCGGAGGGCACCGACTGGCTTGCCTTCACCGCGAAGCTGCTGGCTACTCCCCAGGGGCAGGACCTGCTCCCGGACTGGCTGGCGCGAACCGTCGCGCAGCGCTGGGTGACCGGAGATCCCGAAGCCGCGCTGGAGTGGTATGGCCACCACGCGGAACTGGATAATGATACCTTTTTCGCCCCCCCGCCTGACGATCCGGCATCTTCGCTCCCTCCGGAAATCCGCGCGCGGATCGAACTCATCCAGGGCCTTGGCGACTACCGGCATGATGCCTCGGACGAGGTGGCCGCCATTCTGGATCGCCTCATCGCCCGGGGTGCCCCCGACGACATCACTATCGTGCGTCAGGTTCTGGACCATCGGAATGAGTTGCCGCTGGGTAACCCCGCCTTTCTCGCTCTCGTGACGAAAATCCAGGATCCCGCCGTCCGCAGTCAGGTCTTTCTGGACGCGGTCAGCCGTATTCCCGAGCGGGGGAGAGACCCCTTTGGAGACACCTCAAGCCTTGAGGGTCCGAACGAATATCTCCCCGCCATGCGCGATTTCGCAGCACGCCTCGACCTGCCCCAGGATGTCAGAGAAAAGGCCAGCGCCGCTTTCAAATCCATCGAAGACCGCGAAGCCGAGGCCCGGAAAACCAGGGACGACCCGGACGATCCTTTCCGCTGACGGCCGCGCCATCGCTGACGATAATCGGTTGCGCGAAAACTGCGGCGTGGTCTTTGACGACCATGGAACGCTGAAAGTCCTTGAAGCAGTCGCGCCAGTGAGAATCGCTCCGATCAAAGTGTTCGCGAGGGCAAGCGGCGAAGCAGATCATCGCCAAACGCTAAGGCTCGCTCGACAAACTGCCGATAGACGCGGTGGCGGCCGTTCCTGGACACCTGGTCGATTCGCCGCCGCTGGTGGATGTTACCGTGGCGGGTGGACATAGAAAATGAAGATCCTTTCGGGTTCCGGCGTCCAACCCGGCGGGACTCAGAGCTTGAGGCCCAAACCTCCCGCGCCGCAGTGAATCCTCGCCTGCTTCTCCTTACCGCCGTCGCTGGTTCGTTGGCTTTCCTGACTTACCGGCAGTTGCGACCCGCGGTCTTTTCCGATCTGCCGCCGCCGCGCCCCCAGGTCATCCAGCCTGAGCCGTTGCGTCTTGCCGGCCGTTCTCCGAAGGCGGAGCACTCCGCAGCACGATTCAATGGACTCGAGCCCCGCTTACAGGAGATCGCCCTGCATCTGGAGACCCTCGCAATCGCATGGGAGGCCCGCCCGCCGATGCAGGCTCCCGATGAATCATGGTCGCGCTATGCTCTTGAGCAGGTAGCGCCTCTCGATACCTCGCAGATCTCGGCGCTGGCTACGTGGATGGCGGAGCTTCCAAGCCACGGCTTTACCGAAGCGGAGCGCTTCCGGGTAGCGCTTTACAAGACCTGGGGAGCCCGTGATCCAAAAGCAGCACGCGAACAGATAGAGGATCGCTACAGGAACCTGAACAGCAAAGAGGAGGGCATGGAGGGAGCGAATATCCCCTTGGAGCGGGTAAGCAGCGACTTTCACAGCATCCAGATAGGTCGCGCCCTATCCGACCCGGCAGCGGCCTGGGAGGACTTCCGGAAAAACGATAGCGACAACGCTCTCAAGGCTCTGAACAACGCTGACGTCACTCTTCCGCCGATCTTCGAGAAATACGCTGCGGTCGCTCCCGGCGAAGCCTGGGATCTCTTCCTGAAAACCGGCGATGGACCTTGGGCCATTCGCATGCTGCAGGGATTTGCCAAAGGCGCCCCGGCCGGCCAGGACTGGCTGACGCTGGGCCGGCAACTGCTGGAGTCTCCCAATGCGGGACCGAACCAGGACTGGAAGATCACGACTCTGGCCGCCCGCTGGCTGGCGGAGTCGCCGGATGCCGCGCTTGAGTGGTACGCCAGCCACGCCTCTTCCTCGCAGCCGGCCCTGGATCCGGCAGACCGGCAGGCCGAATTAAAGGCAAAGCTTATCGAGAGTTCCAGCGCGGGCATCGCTGCGATCGACCACCTGATTTCCCGCGGAGAAGCCGGGGACCAGGCAGTGGTCCGCCGCGTGTTCCCGAAGTTTGCTGGCTACACCTCCTACTATTCCGAGCTTTTTCCGCTGATCCCGAAAATTCGCGATACCACGGTGCGCGAAGAGGCTCTGCTGGAAATCATCCGGCGCCTGCCCACTTACAGCCGGGAAGGCGATAGAGCACTACCCGGTCCGAATCCCTGGCTCGGCCCCGAAAAGCAGCTCGCCGCCGGGATCGAGCTGTCACCCGCGACCGAGGCAGAGATCGAAACCATCTTCCGCCGCGTCGAGATCCTGGAAAAGGAGAACCGCCATGCCCTGCCAGCGGAGTGACGGAATCGCATCGTCAAAATTCCGCGTTTCCCGCCCGGTGCCTGAGGTGCTACTCTTGCCCGCATGGACGACATCGCCGCGCTGGCCCGAAGGATCGACCGCGACCGGTTGGAACGATCCAAGGCGATGTCCTTCGCGGAAAAGTTCTTCGCTGGGGCTGAACTGTTCGAGGACGCCTGCGAAATCACCCGGGCGGGAATCCGGTATCAGAATCCCGGTTGGAATGAGGAGCAGGTGGAGAGCGAATTGATCCGGCGCCTGGAGATCCGAAAGAGAATCGAAGCCCGTCAGGCACGATGAACGCCAACGAATCGGTCGTCACTCTGCTGAAGGCCCTGGAAAAGCTGGAGATCGACTATGTCATCACCGGCTCTTTCGCCTCGAACGTGTATGGGATTCCCCGCTCGACCAAGGATGCCGACTTCATCGTGGAGACGAGCAACGAGCGGATGGACCAGCTCTTCGATGAGTTGAAGCCGCCGCTGCGGCCGGATCCGCAGATGCTGTTCGAGTCGATCACCTCCACACGGCGTTGGCTGGTTCATTTGGAGAAGTCCCGCTTCACGCTCGAACTGTTCATTCTCAACAATCATCCTTTCGACCGGTCCCGCTTCGACCGCCGGGTGCGCTCTCCCCTGCTTCCCGGGGTGGTGGCATGGATTCCCACTCCGGAGGACGTCGTGGTCCAGAAACTCCGATGGTCTTCCCTGGGGAAAAGGACCAAGGATTTTCAGGACGCCTGCGAAGTGATCGAGGCTCAGGAGGGAAACCTCGATTGGGCCTATATCGAGAAATGGTGCGCCGATCTCGGAGTCACCGGCACTCTGGCCGACGCCCGGGAAAACGCCGGACTCTGACGACACTGCCCCCATTTTCCTGCATTTGGGGATTGGGAAAACGGCGGAAAACGGGTCATGCTGTCGCTGTGTCAGGCCCCGTCGATCTTCTCCAGCAGCTCGTCCGCATCCCCTCCGTCAATCCGGACAACGCGCCCGGCACCGACCGCACCGGTGAGGAAGCGCTGGCGGTGTTTCTGAAGGGCTGGCTGGAACCGCTTGGTGCCACGGTGGTCGTGGAGGAAATCAAACCGGGCCGCCCGAACCTGATCGCCCGCTTTGCGCCGCTCGATGGCCGCCCGCGGATCCTGCTTGGCCCGCACCTGGACACGGTCGGGGTGGAGGGCATGGTGATCGACCCCTTCGGCGCGGAGATCCGTGACGGCCGGCTGTGGGGCCGCGGAGCCTCCGACACCAAGGGCCCGATGGCCGCGATGCTCTGGGCCCTCAAGGAAAATGCCGCCGCGCTGAAGGACGCCGCCATCGCCACCGACTTCGTCGCTTTCATGGGCGAGGAATCCGGCCAGTGGGGGTCGAAGACCTTCGCCCGCGACCACGGCAGAGACTACGTTTTCGCGATCGTCGGCGAACCGACCTCCCTCAATATCGTCTACACCACCAAGGGCTCGCTCTGGACCACCGTCCGCGCCACCGGCAAGGCGGCCCACTCCTCCCAGCCGCAGCGCGGGGAAAACGCGGTGATGAAGCTGGCCCGCGCGCTGGATGTGCTGGTCCGGGAAATGGAGGCCACGCTCGCCACCTACGGCCACCCGGTGCTGGGACCCTCCACCATCAATGTCGGGGTGATTCGCGGCGGCTCGCGGCCGAACATCGTGCCGGACTGCGCCGAGGCCGAGATCGACATCCGCATCACCCCGAGCCTGAGCGCGGCGGGGGGGGCTCTGAAGCTGATCGGCGAGACCATCGCCCGGCTCGGACTGCCGCTGGAAATCGTGGAGCCGCACGAAAATCCGCCAATGGAGCTGCCCGCGGACCACGAGTTCATTTCCCGCATCCGCGCCGTGCGCCCGGCCTGCGAACCGGTCGGCGCGCCGTGGTTCTCCGATGCCGCGCACCTTTCCTCCGGCGGCGTGCCGTCCGTTTGCATGGGTCCGGGGTCGATCGACCAGGCTCACACCTGCGACGAGTTCATCTCCATCGCCGAGCTGGAGGAGGGCGCGGCCTTCTTCACGGATCTGGTGCGCTCGCTCTGCTGAGGCGGCACCCGGCGACGGATTTGGCCACGGCTGACACTCCGGCTTGCCCCGGCGCCGCTGCTGGCTTACCCCGGCGTGCGCCAAATGACCACTGTCCTCGACATCCTCGATAAAGGCACCGCCTACCTGCAAAAACGCGGGATCGAGGACGCCCGCCGCAACATGCAGATGCTGGTGGCCCACCAACTGAGCTGCACCCGCATGGACCTCTACCTGCGCTTTGACGAGCCGCTGCTGGAGGAGCACCTGCCAGCCCTGCGCGAGTCGCTGAAGAAACGCGGCGAGGGCATCCCCCTGCAGCACCTGCTGGGCACCGTCTACTTTCACAACCGCGAGTTCAAAACCGACGCCCGCGCCCTGATCCCCCGCCCGGAGACCGAGGAGCTGGTGGAGTGGCTGCTGAAAAACGCCGCCTTTCCCGCCGCTGGCCGGATCCTGGACATGGGCAGCGGCAGCGGCGTGCTCGGCCTGACCCTGGCGCTGCTGATGC
>JAJDFF020000629.1:0-11819 GCA_021527025.2 Geoglossum cookeanum | reverse complement strand
GCTAATCCTATTAGATGACCTCGTAGAGGAAGCAGTTAGGGTACTTGGCCTTGATCTGCTGCTCAAGTCACTAGTAGGGGGTAAGGTACATTATGTTGTTTCCATTGGTAAGGCTTGCACCACCAGTAAGCATTCCAACGATGTGATCATCTTTAGTAAGAACGATAGACCCATAGTCGCTGGCATGGGAAAATTTGCCATGTGTCTTATCATAGGGCAGGACAGCATTCTCGATGGATATGTGCTGGATGCAATAGTTAGAGTAAATGTGAGTGAAGAACTTTAAACCATTGACATGACCAAAGGTTGTTCCTGTTGTTAACTCATTTTTCATGACAAGTAGGCACTTCTCATTGTGGACATCGAGCTACTGAGGGTTATGGATCTCAGGATCCATAACAATACCATAGGCTTAGAAGAGACCATCTTTAGGATACTGGTAGTTTACTTGATCGATAGGCTGAGGGAACATTATATTGCCAAAATTAATGATTGGAAAGTTACTGCCTGCAGAAGAAAGAGGAGTAATAGTTAGCTGGAACTAAAGATAAGAGAATAAGAGATAAAAGATATAATGAGAGGTGAAGACAAGAGATAGAAAATGAGATGGAGAGAAAAATATAGAAAAAAACATAACAACATATATCTTGTTTCCCTTAAACGTAGACCAATCAATCTTCTCCTCATATAGTTCTATCATGGCCCAGTCCTTGGTAAAATTATAAGGCTCAACTGAGACCTCAATCTTCTTGCAGTGAAGTACGAAACCAAGGACAAACTAGTCAGGGATGATATAGTACTTAGTAACATCGTTATGAATTGTGTTTACCTCCTGAATCTGTTTGGTTGCCTGTGCCACTAACTCTAAGTACTCCTTGCACCTCTTAGTAACTTTGCTGTTTTCTTTTTCGATGGGCTTCTCTAGTCTAGCAAGTATGTCTTTCCAAATTGTGATAGAGTCGGCGAGGTTGCTGATGGTGCCTGTCATAGCATTGACAGCATTGGTGTAGCCACTATTACCCAGCATGACAAGCTTCTCATGATCCTAACTATCATTTTTATGTGTTATGCCCATCTTGGTATAGATAAGAGGGAGACGAGTGTCATGGGCACAGGTCAGGATGGTAGTGCGCTTGTCATCTTTTCTAAGGCAGAAGTAGAGAGCAGCTGTACCTTCAAAGTGGGGGTACATGAGAGGCGCAATGGAGAGACCAAGAGCAGTAGTAAAGGGTTTTCACAGATTTGGGATATTGTTGAGGAAAGAGTTGAATGAAAGGAGCTTAGGACTAGCAGTAACAGAACGAGTAACTATCGACTCAACAAAGGCCACCTCAATGATAGGGAAGCTAGCCTCAGCGAGAATCTCCTTGACAACAGTGACAGCGGCGACAGCGGCACCATAAAGGAGGGAGTGGGGCTTCACACTAATGGAGAGGATAAAAGGACAGAAGGGATCAGCCTTCCCAACATCGGCATAGGCGAGTGGGTTGATAGATGTCCACTTTACATTGAGAAAGTCGAGACCTTAGTAGATGAGCTTGCCAATAGAGTGCCAATTGCTCCCAATGGTGTGACGGTAAATTGGGTAGGCCTTACGGATGATACGCAGGGCCTAAAAACCTTCAGGTACATGCCAGTCTAGTCTAGTCTTGAAGATATAGAGAGTTCTACTGCCATGGAAGTCATTGTAAGCATTTGGGTACTTGTTAGTGAAGCAGGTCATCTCAAGGAGCTTAAGCAAGATGCCTTCGGTCGAAGAGGCTATCGTAGCCGCCATCGCTATCATGGCATTTGTCTCCCCACTTGAGTCTTGGTAATGACTATGGGGAACAGGAGATCGAGGGGATGAAGGAGGAAACATTGTGCAAAGCAGATGCGATAGTGGGTTCTGTAAAAGATAATATGCTATGGATGAGCAACGCGACTGCGGAGATGTAGAAGATGGAAGGCGGAAGGCGAAAGGCAGGATACAAGTGTATTTAAGCTCCGACTGAATTCAAATAGGTAGTAGCGCATATTGCATAGGTATTTGAATGGAATGAGATAAGAATAAAGTCTTAGATCCTTACTTCTTACTACTACTATAGCAATAGCATCTAGAGTAATAAGGTTAGTCTATATAAAGAATTTTTCATAGAGTTCATATAAAAATTAAAACAAGACTATTCATGTAATGGTATATAAAAGTTAGCCAATTTATGTATAAAGTCCTTCATTCTATTATAAATGTCAACAATTCTCAGAACTAGTTTCAATACTCATTTCTGATAATGGATTTATATATAAAGCTTGACTTAGGTAGGGAAACTAGCAAACACTTAGCTGAAAAAGACAGAAGTATTATACAGATACAATATATAAAAGTAGTATTCAGAAGTCTCGATATAGACAATCAAAGTAGGTAGGGGTAAAGACTTTTAGCCGCTATCTGCTAATATAAATTAAATTTGATACCTAAGGGGTTCTGAAATTAGAAGTGGAACTTAGAATTAGAAATAGCTATGTTTTAGTGAGTTAAACTTTTTAATGAGATATATATAGATTTCTGTTGAGGGGAAGTAATCATAATATAAGCAGTAAGGAATTTTCCTTAAAATATAAAAAAAGTTTGTCCAATATCTATTTAAGCATGTTTCAATAATAATAATAATATTGATAAGGATAATAATAGTATTTTTCATGAAATAAAATAAGTTAAAAGATAGTGGATATTGGTATAAGTTACAAGAGGTTAGAGATACATTGTAGATAGACAATAAACTTAATTCAATTTCTTTCACATAGTAGATTGCATAGGCATAAAGCCTACTGATATAAACAAACATTGCTACATCGTGGCAGCGTCAAGACCCTTCCTCGGTCATTCTGCAAGCCTCATTACCATGAGACGTTATGGTGTTGAGGTGTCTGAGATAACTTAGCTACCGATGAGCACTATCATGCTCATCCTCAGCTAGCTAGAAACATCTGTAGCGATACTCGTAACACCAATCAATAGTGGAAATAGTAATAATTAAGAAATAATAAAAAACCAAAAAAAAATAGTTTATGAGACTTTTATGTTTTTTAAACTTATAACTGGAATTTTTGTCCATAGATATATATAATATGACCATGAAGAGTCTATACCTCCTTTATATTAGTATTTTTGCCAGTATATATACTTTTTCATAATTTTTTTCTTTTCAAGTCGATTTCAATATAAGAAATGAAGTTATTTATAATCATATCTCTAATTTATATCTATTTTAATCAAATAATTGTTACATCTTTTTCCCCCATCCAATACATCATAATTATTTCAATCTTTTTTTTTTCTTCTATTATTTAATATTTATTTACTATATTAAATCTCTTATATGCTTTCCACATAATTACTGCCCTATTATTAAAAATAATATCTTATATTATTTTTGTCATTTTATCCAATATCACATTTGCTGCCCTTATATCCTTATGTAATATACTCCTATTATGGATCTCTCATATGCTATCTTTTGTTTGTTTTACAATTTTCTCTTGCTTCTCTAGATTTGAAAATGGATGGAGTAGACATTTCCTAATATAAGGCATGGACAATGAGGCTTACAAAATGAGGCTCTCAGCTATATCAAACTGCCCAAACTGCTTCCAGCTTCTAGAAGACTCAATAAGATCAGTCCTCTACAACAATGATGAGACCGCAAATAAGCAACTACAAGGACAATGCTATGGAAATAGCAAAGATGTCCTATTAATGACATCACTATTACTAGCAAAAGTTAGGACAATTAGCATACAGTTATGAGGTAAGGTGACCAATATAGAGCCGGCAAAATCATGTATTTAAGCAGTACGCTGCCTATAGTGGAATGGGCAGTAATTAGTTCTTCTTCTAAGTTATAATACTGAGAGCACTTCTACTAATTGAGATTGATTCTTTATCATTGAGATAATTATATTACCTCTATAAACATATTGCAATCGCACCACGCCAAAACTACTTCATTGTTGCTATAAGTCCTTATACTACTATAAATCTCTAAGACTCATGCTATGGTCTTACAATATATATTGACTGATAAGGTTACAAAAAGCATCCTTATTGTACTTTAAAAGGGGGCTTATAAGCCTTAATGAAATAGATATAGCTTGTTTAGTAATTTAAGCTTTAAGATACATATTATAGGTTGAAACCAAGATATTAGCTTTTGGTAAAGATATAGACTTGATTAGTTGAAATAACTCAACCTACTTTTTAGTCCATCCAGTAATATATTAATTTTAATAAATAAGATTAAAAGTAAATATATATGATTGCTTTTCTAAATAAAGCCAACTGAATAGAATCTAATTACTAAACTAAGTTGTTAAATTGTTTCTATGAATAAAATTACCTCAGTTGCAATAAGCTAATTTTTAGCTATACTATAGTAGATTAGGATATTATTTATTTAATTGTTAAGCAAATTATTCAACTCTTAGTTGACAATTCAAGAATCTCTTGCCACATTCTGTTTTTTACTACCTTTAGCAACTTGCCTACTGTTAGGATCTATTTACTAGTAGTATTTTGGAAGAATGTCAAAGATAAATAACACAGTTAGCATTATGAATATAATATATCAGAAGAAGCAATTTTCATATCAAAGACTTGATAGAGGATATTATCTTATATATCTTCAAAAATGCAGCATTAAAAATTTATCAACTATATATCTTCATACTTGCTATCACAAGACTTTACTAAATTTGATATACTAATACTGGAGTAGTTATTACATTATTTACAGTATCACTATAGGTATAGATATATGTAAACAAGGGTAAAAGCAGCTACTAAGTTACAATATTCTTTAAGATTTGGTTTTAGGGAAATGGGAGTTACTTATGATAAAAGTAATCTTGATTCTAATAAATCAATATCTGTAAGTAAAATGTTTATTATAAATATAAAATGATATGAAAATATAGATAAAGTAAATATTTCAATAATTTAAGAGTAAGAAAGTATTATTATAGTTAATATACTATTTTAATAAGTATTGTATTTATGATAAACTAAAGTCTGCTTATAATAGCATATAGGCTATATATGCTTGTGTTAACGGGTTGGTGTATAGGATAAATCAAGGAAGTTACTGAGCCAAACCCTATAAATAATCGTCTCTCTAGCCTCAGTGGCAAAGATAGGAATCAGTTCTTTAAGTTATTAGAATCTAGTCTCCTTCTATATTCCATATTTCTAAACCTCTTCTATATCGCGACTTTACGTATACCCAACCCCCTTAGCTAGCCAACTTATAAGGCACTAATAATAAGACTCTCAAAAAGAAGCTCTCAGCTGTGTTGGACTGCTCAAACCGCTTACGGCTTCCAGAAGACTCAACAACGTTAGTTCTCTGCGAGAACAACAAAACTGCAAGCAAGCAACCGCAAGTATCTCCCACAAGTATATAACATCTAGCGCATCTAGATGCATAACGGAAATAGTCTCTATCAGACTAATCTATTGCTACAAAAACAGCACACCATTGAGACGATGCTATGAAAACAGCAGAGACACCCTATTGACAACATCGCCATTACTAGCAGATGTCAGGACAATGAGTGTATGGTTATGAGGCAAGGTAACCGGCATAGAGTCAGCAAAACCATGTATTTACGCAGCGTGCTACCTATAGTATAATAAGCCGCAATTAGTTCTTCTTCTAAGCCACAATACTGAGAGCACTTCTACTAATTGCTTCTTACCACTCTGATAATCATATTCCCTCTACAAATGCAATATGATGACATTACGCCGTAGCTACTCCATTGTTACTATAAGTCATCACACTACTATATATTTCTAAGACCTATGCTATGGTTTTACACAACCCCAAGTATAGGCACATCTATAAACCCCAGTTACCAGAATACACCCTCGGCGACCAGTAAGCATCACATTGCCACAAAGTCCTCAGGAGACTGCTCCTTACACTGCTTAGATATGTAGCCATACAGAGAGACTAAAACAATAAGAAAGCTATAATTAAGAACACAAATAGTAGTTCTTTAATTTAAGTTATATAGCTTGATGTTAGGGTCTAGGTAAGTAGTCGCAGGTACTCGTACGGGGTCACGATTAGGCGGTCGTCTCGGCGAGGCTACGAACTAGTGGTTCGTGTATGTGTTCGAGGTTTGTAGTATATATTGTTGGTCTATACTGACGATGGTCTATATATAATAGGTGCGTTGACCGATGAGGTTGTAAGAAGCATCCTCATCGGTCTCTTAAGAGGTTCGCAAGCTGTGAACCTTGGCAATGCGAGCAAAGCTCGCTTCATAGTCCGAGCTCTCATAGCTCCGTTACATTTAAGAAAGTAGAGGGCGGTTCTCTAAGTACTCAACTAGTATTAATTATTGGAGGAAAACTGTTCAATGAAATCATAAAAAAGGAGGTTAAAGCATTCAGAGACAGAGAATATTGGATAGACAATATTAAACTTCAGTAGGATAATTTTAAGAAATCTTGTCTACAGTTGGCTATTACTACCTCAAATTTGCATATGATTAAGGAGTTATTACCTAGCTTAAAGCTGAAAAAATACCAAGTTATTGGAATAAAGTAAATTCTACAATTGATTAATTCTAATTTTTGAAGATATTATTTAGTGGACTCAGTAGAACTTCACAAAAAGATAATGAAACTTATTATTATTTAATGCAGACATAATATATATAGGAAAGAGTGAGTACAACATATGGAAGGAATGAAATATAGTCTACTGAAGCTTATTCTAATTGTTGTTCTATTATTACTTGTTACGAGCCTCCGATTGCCTCCGATCTGAGCCTCCGATCTAGCCTCCATGAGCCGCATTGAGCCGCATGAGCTCATTACCAGACCCACGAACCTCGCGCAAAGCCCTCGAACCTTTACACGGGCCTTAACCATGATGCAAGCTTCTACGCGTATCTCAACCGTGCGACCCAACGAATCTATGAATACCACAAACTACTACTGTTGTAGGTATGCTGTGGTGCCGCCGCATACATTGCTAACACTTCTAGCAGCATCACGAACCTTCGAGGTGGTTCACTCATGAGGTGAGTCACCATCGCCACTAAGGTGGCGATAGTTCCGAGTTGCCTATAAAAGGCACTACATTCTCTAGCAAGTAGATAGAATTAATTCGAGTTGCTCGTTACTCAATATACTCTATTGCCTACTACGTATCTGTGCCCTCGCCGCCATTGTGACTACGTAACCTCCAACAACTACTGCTCGTAGTATAGCCAGCCCACCCAACTGTGGCTGGCATGGCTTGTGACAGTTCTTGGCGGGTTCGAGAGCTTTCCTTTCTTATATATATAAACGCGAGGCCTCCTTCTATACCTCCTCTCTTCTTTAGCTTTGAATCGTCGAATAGGAGTAGTCCTACCTTGCTTTCCAAGCGCCCGGAATCTATGTTCGTGACATTACTTAAGATGTAAGAAACAAATAAGACAAATAAATATTTTCCAAAATTTAGAGTTATTATGTATTATAACATAACAACCGATGCTGAAAATGATACTAATTTTTTTTAAGAAATAGTACTTATAAATACATGCCATTGGTTTGAATTGAAGAACAAAGTTAATGTATATATAATTATTATATCTTCTCATAAAAAAATTATTAGTAAATATTAACTTATATAGTTAAAAAAGCTATGACTTTTCAGTAAGAATGTTCAATATAAATGAAGAAATATGATGGAATAAAAACTTTGATATCCAAGACTCAAAATGGCCTAATAGTTATAAAGACAAGTTTTAGATAATTATGATTTGATGAGACATATCATATCAAAAGTGCTAAATGATCAAATATTTTTATTGCACTCTTATGATTTAAAACCTATTTGAAGTTAGGTATTACAGCAATATTTACTAACAACTGAATAAATAATTGTAGCAAAATACTTAACTTTTTGTAACTAGAGAAATTGTAAGAATTTTAATAACTTTGGTTATGAAGTATTACAATATAAGACTATAGTATAGATTTTGGTGATATATAGTAATGTAATCACATATAGTAATAATAGAGTAGCTCTAATATGGTGCCATTGTAATATATTCATAAATGTAATATAATGTTATGGTAGTAAAGAAGTAATCTCAATTAAAAGAAGTACTTTTAATTCTGTAGCTTAAGAAGAAGAACTAATTGATGCTCATTTTACTATCAATAGCAGACTACTTAAATACATGGTCTTGCTGTCTTTATGCTAGTTACCTTATCTTATAACTCTATATCTATTGTCTTGACTTTAGTTAGTAATAGTGATGTCGTCAATAGAGCATCTCTGCTATTTTTATTATATTGTCTCTATAGCATATTACTTTTATAGCAATGTTTTTGTTTGATAAAAGCTGTTTCTGTTATTTGTCTAGATAAGCTGGATGTTATATATTTGTGGGGGATGTTTGTAGTTGCTTACTGTCACGAATGTAGATTCCGGACGCTTGGAAAGTAAGGTGAGACTAGTTCTATTCGACGATTCAAAGCTAAAGAAGAGAGGAAGTATAGAAGGAGGCCTCGTGTTTATATACATAAGAAGGGAAAGCTCTCGAACCCGCCACGAACTGTTACGAGCCATGCCAGCCGCAGTTGGGTGGATTGGCTATACTACGAGCGGTAGTAATTCGTAGCGTTCATAGATTCGTTCGGTCGCAGAGTTGAGGTCCGTGTAGAAGCTTGCATTATGGTTAAAGCCCATGTAAAGGTTTGAGGGCTTTGTGTGAGGTTTGTGGGTCTGGCGATGAGCTCATGCGGCTCAATGCGGCTCGTGGAAGCTAGATCGGAGGCACGATCGGAGGCTCAGATCGGAGGCGTAACAGCTATATCTGATAGGAAGTGAGCAATTATGTAAGCAGTCACCTTTCCAAATAGAATCAGGCCTTGGAATACATGCTGTAGCCCATTTTGGGGCTATAAGGTTGATTGCGTAGCTAGTGATCTTGCCTAGAAGAGTTGCGAATCCATTGAGATCCAGAATTCGTAGCCTAAAGGTTCTACTCATGGCCTCTGCCTCAAGTATCTTTGCCTGGAAGCTATCCACCTCTCTCACCAAGCGCCTGCAAGCCTCAAGGATGGATATCTGGTAGTTAAGGGTCTTCTTGAGGGTTGCATTCATGCTCTTAGCTCGTTGAGTAGAATTGACTTCTATTGAAAAGTGATTCGATTGCTACACTACTCGTATATAGATTATGCAGGAATTGACTAGATTTAAATACATGAAGCATTGCTGCGCGGCAGCAATGCCAAGGACCATTCTCGGCCATGCCGAGGTTATCGCCACCATGACAATATCCTCAACATCATAGAGTTGAGGTTGCTCCGCTACCTCAGCTTGCTCGGTGCCCAACCTCAGCTACTCATGGATCCTCGCAGTAATGCAAGAACCACTCACAGCAGCGAGGCCACATCTCCCTGAGCAGAAAGCTCTGAGACAATGTCTCGCAACAATTTCTAAGTTGGTCAAATGCTTGGTGAGGCTTCTGCAGACGAAATTCTCCTTAACAACCCAGTTTTCCTTAATGTACTTAATTTCTGGGGCCTTTAGGGACTTGAGAAGGGCTACCCTAGCAGTGGTAAGGGCATCAGAAGTGTCTGCTTGTAGGTAGTTCCAGATAAGCAGCTTAATGATATTGACATTCTCCCTCCCATATCCAATGTCTGGGAAGTGTTTTCTGATGTTTTCGAACGCATGCCATTCGCAAAACTGACCCACAACACCTTGCATACTATATGGGAGTGAAGCAGAAAGCCCTTTTGCTTGGTCTCTAACAATAACTTTAGGAGAGGGGTACTCATCCCAGACTAACTCCTTTAGCTTCTCAAAGATGAAGTCAAAAGTGGCTTTGCTTTCACTTGGAACAAAGCAGAAGGCCACTAGAAAGGAGTTCCCTGTATTGGTAATTCCTGTCACAACAGTCAGGGATAGCCAGAGGTTGTTGGTATTGAAGGTTGTGTCTACTTCTAGCATAAAGGAGCTGCAAAATCGCTGGGCCTACTGGATCTGGGTATCAAACATGAAGAAAACCATTCCTATGCATCTGTTGATAGGCTCTGCTGTTGCTGCATCCATGTTATACCTATACTTCGCATAGTAATAATAACCCTTCTTAGAAAGGAAACCAAAAAGGGATTTTAGGCCAGACTTATACTGGTGCTTATCAGACCCCCTCTGGCTATTGTGAGATACTCTCCTATTAATGGAAAGGTCCTGGGCCTCTAGGATGCAGCTAGATTGGCTATAGGTAATCTGGGAGGCTCTGAAAGCTATATGTAAGAACTGTAGCACAGTTCTTGGGGAAATATAGTAGTGTGACGACTTATAGTAACGATGGAGTAACTCCGGCATAGCGCAATCGTAGTGCGATCGTGGAGGCAATATGGTTATCACGGTGGTAAAGAAGCAATTAGCAGAAGTGCTCTCAGTATTATGGCTTAGAAGAAGAACTAATCACTGCCCATTCGACTATGGGCAGCGGGCTGCTTAAATATATGGTTTCGTCGGCTCTGCGCCAGCTACCTTGCTTCATAACTATATACCCATTGTCCTGACTTCTGCTGGTAACAGCGATGTCGTCAATGGGTGTCTCTGCTGGTTTCGTAGCATCGTCCCTGCATCGTGCTGCTTTTGTAGTGACGTCTTTGTCCGATAGGGACTGTTTCCGTCGTACATCTGGATGCGCTGGACGTCGTATGCTTGCGGGGGATGCTTGCGGTTGCTTGCTTGCAGACTCATTGTCATCGCGGAGGCCTGACGTCATAGAGTCTTCTGGAAGCCGTAAGCGGTTTAGGCAGTCCGACGCGGCTGAGAGCCTCCTTCTGAGAGCCTCATTGTCAGCGCCTTACACTATAGCTTGCTGCATTGCTATAGCATATTGAGGATGTCTTTTTGCATGGATAAGGTAGGCTAGAGGGTTCAAGACCATATCATGGGTATCTCCATGGCTTCCATTTGTGACTCCTAGAAACCAGGCCTTCTAATCAGCTCCTATATGGAGAAGTTAGTTAAAATGCGAGAAAAAGAGTCAAAGTAGTCACAAGGTATTACCTCTTGTTACACCCTTATATGATACATACATCTGCCAAGGGCATCCTCTAGCATGTATGCTAGTGTATTCCTTCCCTCTATTACCTTCCTCAGTCCTATGCTCATCTAGCTTGCGCCAATTTCGAGTGGTAAAGCCATGATGGATGCAGACAAATCTGACATAGGTTTTGGCTCTATCGCGACTGCTGATGACTATGCAGAAGCCTTGGGTAAAGGCATAATTCTGTAGGCATTCATAGGCTTTGTCTGGATCTAATAGCTTGCTAGCCTGAGGGGGTAGGAAGTGTGAAGGAGGGATTTTTTCAATAACTTGTCGAATTGGGGCAACAACAAAGTCTGGCAAGCTAGCAGGAGGAACCCAAGACTCCATGATTGATGTGTTTTGTGTTTCTCTATTTTTTGTGGGCTTTCTAGATCTATATATCTATTGTTTGGCTTCCTTGCAGTCTTACACAAGCTTGCGGCACCCTACATCTGATTCCCGGGAGTACTGAATGTTTGTCCAAAGGTTTCAGCACATTTTTGTGGGTCTGAATCCAAAGCAAGGGCCCCAATGCTGTCCCAATTACTTTCCAAAAGTATTGGCGGTAGTGGTGATGGTGGTGCGGTGGTGGTGCTGCAGTGGTGGTGCTATGGTGGGGCCACAGTGGGGCCGCGGCTGCGATTGTTGAAGTTTCATGTATGTTTGGTGTGGCGGTCCCGATCGCAACCAGTTTCAAGGAATAGGGAGCACCAAACTTA
>JAJDFF020000628.1:0-11821 GCA_021527025.2 Geoglossum cookeanum | reverse complement strand
TTTGCAGCAGCCAGTAACGGATGGCGCTGGCCGGGTGCGCATCCAGCGCTTCTTTGATGGTGGTGAAGTTGCCCAGTGATTTGGACATCTTGGTGCCGCCCACCGTGGTTCAGGAAACTCAGAAACTCAGATTCAACATAGTAGCCACGGCTATTGACGGGGGCGCTGTTCCACAGAGCAAGCACCTTTTCTTGCAATTCATTAAACGTCATGTTTCACCTTATTCGTAGAACGTAACCATACGATCAACAGGCTTCACTTCACGCACAGAAGCATAATCGTAATTGAAGCCATCGTAGCTTGCATAGCTGTAGGAAATCTTGTAGTAGACACCTTCAACCTTCAACACAGTGTAGCAGTCCTTTCCACCGCCTTCACCACCACCATCTTGCTCAATGAATTCTACACCTTTGAAATCATCAGTCTCACCATGAAGAATTTCAGGGAAATAAAATTCCCGGTCATCCTCCCCATATGCTTTGATGTGTAGTTCTTCAATTCGATTCTTAAACTTGGTGTAATCTTCTTTGTAGCTCATTTCGATTCCTTTTAAATGGGGTTGTAAACAGTGATGGTCTTTTCCTCTGGCTTCACTTCAGTGAATTCCAAGCTTTCGAAGTTATAACCACAGTGAGAATAGTAATTCCACTCAGCCTTGTAGAATACGCCGTCAAGCTGGAAAACACCATAGACATACTCTCCGCCACCCTCACCTCCACCGTCCTGTTCAATAAACTTCAGGCGATCTTGTGGATTTGGAAATTTACCATTCCCGCCAAGATACGAATGAATAATTTGTTCATCTTCTTCAGCCCACTCACAATTATAGCCAAGCTCTCGCAGAGCATCCTCTAGCAGTTGTTCAATCTGCCCACTCGTCTTCTTACTCATAAACCACCACCTCCACAGTTTTAGGATTTACAACATGGGCTTCTTCATAAAGATAGTGACCACCGTTAGACCTGTAATACATAGACACCTTGTAATACACACCATCCACTAGGATGATACTGTACACATCATCTTCCAGTCCTTGGGGGCAGTCATCATAGTTAACATGCTCCCAGTGACTTCCTTCGCACTCTACGAATTCAACACCTTCATAATCTACTGCGCCATTACCAATGAGAAAATTGATTAGTGGGTCGTTCAACGCATCGTAATAGCCTTCACGCTCTTCTGGGGAAATTGGATTTCCCCGGTAATCCTTTTCAGGGTAAGGGTAAGGTAGCACTTCACGCAGCCGCTTTTCTAGTTTAGTCCAAACATTCTTTGCCATGATTACACCTTATATTTAATGTTAAGTTTCTTAACCTTCACGAATGGTCCGAGGGTTTCATTGTAACTCTCAAACCTTTCTCCAAAAGAATCGCCGTAGTCATCAGCAATGACATTATCATCTGTCAAATCATAAATTTGGCGCTCGGTGCCGTCACCGATGATGATAAGAAACGTGTCACTATCTTCCGAATAGAGCCATTCCCCACCAATCAGATCAGCATGGTCAATACCCTTCTTGCTACTCTTCGAAGCCTTAAAATTAAAATTAGTCATCACTTTCCTTTCAATAACGTTTCAAATAAATATTGTGTCTCATCCTTATTTGCAAGAACAAAGTGTTCTAGGTTCTCACAAATAAACTGTGAATACACACCCTTTGTTAGGGCCGTCGCAGTCTTTTCTACAGACATTCTCCAAGCTTGGGGAAGTGTTATTTTACTGCTAATGTGGTCATGAAGCAACCACCTTTCGCACATAATAACGTTCATTTCTTCGCGCATCATCTTCACTTTAAGAGCGAAAGGAAGTGCATTCCACTTCTCTCCATCCGTATACACCGTGTGCCCCTCTTTGAGGACAGTCGTGTAAATAGGTGGGGCTGGATAGGAAACAAGCTCATGCAAATAATCGTGGTCGTATTTTTTCGGAACAGCATCATCAAAGAATTCTGACTTATTTTTATACAAACTAAGCTGTGTCTTAGTGCCATGCACTTCTTTCCAGTGAGCTTTAAGCAATGCGTAGAGCGGCATATTTAGTGACGCTTCCTTAGATTTTAGAAACAAAGCATCGTTAGCATGTTTCCAGAACAGCAGCGGCCAAGGCAGGTGCGAAATCTTAATGGTATACAAATCATTTAAAGATGCAATCTCCGGCCCTTCAAATGCATTCAAGATATCAGTAGACATAGTGCAAACATCTATACCCTTTTCTTTAGGTATTGGAATATTAGTCCAAATATCTACATCGTTCACAGCACGATACCAATCAAGTATTTGAATTTTTGCTGCATAGCTCCCTACAATTTTTTGCATACTCTTTCAACCTCTCGTAGACACGAATGTCAAGTTTACTTTTGTAATTTTCAGCAAGACTTTCACAAATATTTGCTTTTTCTAACAAGTAAGCAATGTGGGCTCTTTCGGCACTTGAAAATAAACCTAATGCTTTCTTTTGTTGCCCTGAACTAATATCTGCTCTGTATTTTCTAGACAACTTGTGGTATGAAACTCCTTGTGGAAGTTCTTTAATTTTCTTTGGTGTCTGAAAAAGACAATTAATTTCTCTTGGAACAAAACAACAATATTCTTTTGAATATAGTGTCCCATCACCAAGTATGTCCTTGTCTAAGTCCCAATTTTCTACACTATTTTCTGAATACCATTCAGCGAATCTTTGGAAATCAAACCAGTCCTTTGCAACTTGACAGTTAACATATGGCTTTTTAAATCTTTTTCCATAGCATCTGTCGAGCATAGAATACCATTTAGTATAAATTTCATCTTGTCCATCTTTATAGAATGGCACTGAAGAACTGTACCCAACCCCAAGAGCACCAAGACCGTTTTTGGGTACAGGCATTCAATTTCCTTTAGTTCAATTCGTAGTAAGTCCAATTACCCTTGTCATTCGGCTTCACGTCTTGCCACTTGCCATGACTACCCACCGTATCTTGAATGTTAGGAACGTTCTTAACGAAGCATGCACGCAGAGCCTTGAGCTTAGATTGCATATCTTCACCACGCCACACACGAGTAACCAGTTGAGCTTGAGTGGAAACAGAATTCACACCAGCTTGATTCAGATTGCTATAGCTCAGCTTTGCAGGCTTGTAGACAGCAGCAACAGACTTTCGCACATCTTCAGACACATCCAGCAGGCGGAAACGTTGATCTAGCGAAGCTACAAGGCCATGAGGGGCACCACCAACAACCAGAATACTATCCACCTTACCATCCAACAGTGCAGTCTTCAAAGCATCATTATTCGGAAACTCTACAATTTGAAGATTGAGTTTACTGTATTGCGAGAACACACGACCACTCAGAACGCTACCACCAACAGCACCCACCGGGCGATCCTTCAGGTCAGCAATCGTATTGAAGGTCTTAGCCTTAGCACCAATACCCATGATGCCGCCTTCCTTCTTTACGTCAGCCCGTGCAACGAAATGCAGTTCTTCTGGGTGAAGAGTGACCAGCGTTCGGATGTTCTCCACCTTAGCAGCGTCAACACTTTTCGTAAAGAAAAGCATGTCCGTAGGCACGATTGCCAGAGCCACTTGGTTGCCAGTGACAAGAGCCATGTTCATAGCTCCACCATTGGTTTCCTTTTCTTGCAGAGGGAAGTTCAGACTATTTGCACACATCTGGTTCAGTTCACGGAACATGCGGGAGTAGGTGCTACCGGTCTTGGAGTCACCAGTTGCGACAGTAAGGGGGCTCCCTTGAACTTGAGCTTGTGCCATGAAAGCAAATGCAGCCATAACGAAAGCGATGAGAAATTTTTTCATTATATTTCCTTTAAGTGGTTGTTAAAATTCAAACTTTACAGCTTACGCCAGTTCTTTTCGATGAGGTCAGCAATGAACCTGAAGTCTTTGCCAGCGTCATTCAAATTTGCAAGCGAGTCTTTATGGATGTCATACTCACCATCATCAGTCTTCATACCCGACCAATTTTGAACAATCTTAGGAGGGAGAATTTGTGCTTCACCGTAATAAAATTGCTCTTTCTGTTTCGCAGCAAATTTTGGATTTTCTTGAGCATGCAAATTGCACAGAACACCAAGGCAACAGAACTCATTCCCATCACGCAATTGACCTGATCCCTGCTTGTATTCTCCAGAACGAAGGGCTTTCACCCACTTATCAGCAATAGCTTTTTTCATATTCAATTTTCCTTTCAATCAATCTTGATATTGTACTGCACATTGTCATTCTGTGGAACAATAGGAGCGCTTGTTTGTGTTGGCATCATCAGACCACCGCCAGTGTACACGTAAATGCCACCAAGGACAATCACGAGTAGAACAATTCCGATAATTGAGTATTTCATTCCAGTCCTTCATAGTCTTCAGCAGTTGCAATGCTGTACTTAGAGATACCCAGAGATTGATATGTAGAATCGTCTGGAACGTTAATGCTCTTAGGATTGAATCCCTCGCCGTCAAATCCTGCGTGGCGACTACCGTCCCCATCAAAATTTTGAAGCTTTTCAATCAATGAAGCATCGAGAGTATAAGACAGAGCGCTACTGCCGTCACCACAATCTGCAACCAAAATATATAGTTTCATTATTTCCTCCAATCACAAGACATTGCCAAAGTACTGTAACGACCAGCGATGATGCATTTTGTTCCTTCAACCTCGATGACTCGCACATGGGCAAGGCCACCACCAGGAACTTCAAATTGTCCCACATAACGCCCCATTTCTGGGGTATCAGCATTCACCCCGCAAGCAGTCAGTAATGCTAAGACTACAACAGCAAAATAAATTTTCTTCATAAAAGTCTCCTTTAAGCTTTGATACGGATATTCTTGGGGGTAATTTCTGTAATGTCAAGGATGTTACCAAGATTTACAGTTCCCGCTGGGGTGTAATTGACAGCACGTTGTGGAGTTTCTTGTAGCTTGATTTGTTCGCTAACAAAATTCTCGTCAATCAGAGCCATACGGAGCGAAGCCATTGCTTCACTGTTAGCCTTATCAATCGCATCGAACGCAGTCTTTTCCTTAAAGATAGACATGAAATCACGACTCTTACCGAAAGACTTGCTCATCTTAGCATCAAGCACAGCCATTTCATAGATACCTTCAGCCTTTTCAATTGCTACCATAAACTTTTCAGTTTCTAGCTTTGCCACTTTGAAGCAATCCACTTGATAAGTAAAAATCTTTTCGTAATAATCCACCCGCTTCATCCAGTCTTCAGCTTCCTCCGGGAATTGCTTAATGAAATTCTTAGCCTTCTTTGTGAATTCTTCCAACGCTGCGGCTTGTTGCTTAAGCAAAGAACGTTGAACATCTAATTCCTTCCAACGTTCCTGAGCGCGAGTCTTTAGCGTAAGAACAGGTTCATAACTAATCACAGTTTCCAGTGCCTTGAACTTCATGTTCGTGGCCCACTGTGTGAACGCTGGTTGTGCTGCAAGCAGAACACTTCCCAGCACGAATGCTGTAGCAATCCCGACAATACCACCAATAGCTAGAGCTACAAATGGTGCAACAATTGCACACACAGCCAACGTAACACCAACGGCGGCGTACTTCTTAAATTTTTGTTGATCCATTTAAATCTCCTTAACCGTAATAAAAACACCATTGACAAATACAGACTCATTCACTTTTAGATTGAGCTTACCCTTTTTGAATTCTTCCCAAAGAACCTCTCTCATCATATCGGAAGCTTCAATATTACCACAAACCCAAGCTGTGGCATACGTTTGTGCTTCCTCAAAAGTTTCAAACGTATCATTATGCCAACTGTTGTGCAAACGAATAAGCTTTGCCAGATCACCGCAACGTTGATTATGTTCATACACTTGGTACATTATTCAGCATCCTCCACAACATCAAATTGTTCACCAACACTCCACGAAGCCTTCCCCGTGAGTCTATTTACTTCAGCAACGCAAAAACCCTGCTCCCCAATCACTTCACAAATGCTAGATAAAGAACTCACCCACCCGATAGTCACCCTACTACCCTTGCGAAGCAAATACGACTTCCCCTTTTGCAGAGGGAGTGTAAGCTTCCGAAGCTTAGTGACAGTGGCTTTCTTATCGGTGAAATTCATCGCATGCCTTACTAGTTGGATTGTTCGTACGTTAGGCCTCCAACGATCTTCGACCCTATTGTAGTCACCCATGTATGTGCAGAACTGCGAGAACACACGTTCTTCCATGCAGAAGTCAATAATTGCAGCAGCAATTTCTTTATCATTCATAATTGTATTCCTTATTGTGTTGAGAACTTCCAACCGTTAACAAACTTCTGTCCTTCGGCAGTCCTGACAGTGTAGCCAGCTTCTTTCATAAGAGTCAAGCTTTCTTTACAGTTGTATTTTCCCAACTCCAAAGCTTGGACACCACGAAAAAAGCCCTGCACAAAGGCAGGGCTATCACATTCTTCAATCTTTGCGATTTCTTTCGGTTTCGACATTCTGTTTGGCTTTCCTGTATTCGTCTAAGAAATTTGTGAATAGACGATCACGGAGCATCAAAGTTAGCCAATCTTGCTTGTAAGCCTTGCCAACCTCGCCATCTGCGCTTTCGTCAGACAGGAGCATAACACGACTTTCAAACTTTGGAACATCAGGCGGAGTAGCCATCACTGGCACAGGGACATTCACCTCTTTTGTTTGATAAGCGACGACAGGCTTAACAGGGTTAAGTGCACAACCTGCTAGCAAAAAGATAGCTAACAGAAGTGGTAGAAACTTATTCATCGTTAAATGGCGAAGTGATTGTGACAATATCATTATCTACATTGATATAATAAACATCATTGGCTTCCTCACCCTGAGCGAAAAACCTACCCTTCAGTCCGAATTCGGGAAAGTCTACCCGCATCAAACAGACTACCAGTGGAATAAGGTGTTCCATGCCATATGTCTTTTCATCCCCAGACCATTTCAATGCTGTGAGGTCAGACGTAGTAACAAGATCAACATAAGTCAGATACAAATCTTTTGGAACATTCCATTCAGGATGGTCACGCACATCTTCTCCTAGAATTTGATCTAGCTTGACAACCTGCTCAGAGGTAATCTCACTGGTAAATTTCAACTCACCTTTAAATTTTGTAGTGTAGCCCATTATTTCAACTCCTTCCTAGCATTCTTAAGATATTGTATCGTGTCCTTGCAAGTAATCGGTGTGGCTTCTTTCGAAACACTATCCTTAATACCTGCAATTTGCTTAGTCGTAGCCACAGAGGAAGCACTGAAACTTTCGAACAGCTTATCTACACTTTCTTGCACCTTACCAAGCCGTGTGACAGCAAGATTTTGTGTAGTGAGAGCATCAGCAAGCTTTTCTTGAGCAGAATTCAGCGCATCCACTTGACTAGTAAGCACTGTAATAGTGTTCTCTCCACGCAACACTTCCTTCTGAAGCTCTGTATTCTCCCACCACAGAAGCATGAGCCCCGTGAATGCAAGCGCGAAGAAAACTCCGAACACCCATGCCAACGGTTTGCTCATCAAACATCATCCTCTGTCGTGAGACCTTCAGAGAAATTGTATTCATTCAGATGTTCAAATGCAGAGTCCAAAGCACCCGACAGAATGCTACTCCCATCTTCTGTTTCAGCCACCAAGCTATGCATTAGGTCGTGAGCTAGGATATCACTATCCAGCACTCGCCAATAGTTCTCCCGCCACTCGCCACCCCACTCAGCCGCCCGAGAAGCATATTCGCTACACAGCACACCATGGATCAAAGCATCAATCGGAATGCTAATGACTAGATTCCCATCTTTAATTTCACAATATTGTTCAAGCATTTGGACTTCTCCACATAAAAACAGGGTCACCAACGGCCTTACCACGGGTTTCTGCACAAATATCAATAGAAACGCTTTGCTTCCAATCTTCATTGGAAATGTCAGCACCAGTAAACTCATACACAAGAAACGCACCAGATTCATCGGGTACTTTCTTACGCCTAAATGCGTAAACCGTACCAATCATTGGAGCGTAAGCACCGCGTTGCGGGCAATTTCATAATTACCCCAAGCACTGGTTGCATTATCCGGCAAACAGCTAAGAGACATTTGTGTGGATAACCATTGAAGGCCATTTTCAAGATCAATAAGCATGAAGCCCGCACCCCCATTGCACAACATCAGTGTATCTTCAAAATTTTCAAATACTAAAATGTCGCCATTGGTTACATTTTTCTTTGGGGATTCCATCTGATTATCGATTTTCATTGATTACTCCAGAATTAGCTTAGCTTTGTAGATCGAGTAATCACCATATTGCCCATGTAGCGAAGCAACCAGTTCCGCGATACTGTCAGCAGAGTCAACAACATCAATAGCCACCAGATCAACTGCGAAGTAGTCATCACCCGGAGTAAAATTGTTCTGGATGAGCACCATCGGACCGGCCATCGACCCGAAACTAATCACATCACCCAAAGAGGGTTGAACAGCTACAGGCTTTTCATTAATTACGATTTCCATTTACTTTCCTTTCAAGTGTTGGATGATTTGTTCTCTACGTTTAGCCTTGTTAGAGGCAGGAGTGAGATTATGTTCGATAAGCCAAGCCTTGTCAAGTCCTTCATTACCTAACCTGATCGCTTCCTTCTCTACTTGTGCATCCTCAAAGCTTACACCATTTTTGTCAGCATAGGTGATAGATGCGTGGCAAGGCTTGCAAATCAATCGTAAATCTTCCGGTCCGACAAACAACAGACGTTCTACAAACCCCTGGATATCCTCAACAGCCTTTAGGCTCCCAGCACCTACGATGTGATCCACTTCCCCTTCAGACATCGGAAACGTATTGTTACACACTTCGCAGTCGAATCCCCACACCGTTGGCTTCTTACCCTTCGGGTTGGGATTAGCTATCTGCCTACGTCTATCTTTTAGTAGATTCAACTTGATAGGATTGCGTGACCACGCTTTACGGAGACACCCTCGCAGATACCCCCACCAAGCACTCTCGCTTTTCCACGGGCTGTTAGGCCCCCATATTTTCTTAACTGTCATCACTCTCCAACATCTTATCCATAGAAAGCACCTTAGTAATCCAAACACCAGTAGAGAGTTGGACATTTACCATTGCAAAATCACCATGCAGCCGAATGCCCTCACGGACATCATCCCAGTATTCAAGTTCATCAGGGTAGAAACCTGACTTTAGTTCGCTATCCAGAGTCATTACCCAATACTTATCAAGGTGAAACTCAAGAAGGTATGGGTATCTGAACTTATCTAGTACTTGCTGAACTTTATTCAGTTCTTCTAGTGTAGCAAAATCATCCACAATTCACACCTAATTTTTTAAGTGTATCCTCGATACGATAATCTTCACCCTTGTAGGCTCGCAGGCGAAGCAGCTTGGCACTATCTTGTAGATAGTCCAGCCAATTCCATTGCACTGTTTCACCCCGATGTGTTACAAAAGGCTGACTCTCAAAGCCATACCACGACTGGTAAGCTTCTGCCACACGAGCAAACAATTCATTGATCGTCCCGCTACCTGCTAGGAATTTCTCAGCAGTTGCCATACCAATACCTCGCGTCTTACCCATCTTGTATTTCTCCCGCGTTTCATCAGAGAAATTCGGCAATCCCGGAATGTTGTCCGTACCAATGTCACCTGCCAGTAACTGAGTGCAAAATGCGAATGCTGCGTCATACTCAGTGGGAATAACAATCTCAGGATCATCTAACGTATAGTTAAACTGAGGGCTAATGATTTGCTTCAAGTCTTTGTCAATAAAGCCAATGACATACTTCCATTCATTAGTACGCTTCCAATTCTGATAGTTCTCATTTCCAAGAATTGCACACCAATCATCTACTTCTTCATCGTTAACTACTTCAGATCGACGTTGATACTTCTCGGCAATAGCTTGCTTCAGTTCCGTGTACAACAGTGGCTTTTCCTTACGTTCACCCTTGTATGGGAGACGTTGTGCACAGTCATAGCGGAAGTTACCAATGCCAGAAATACCCAATAGGTAATCGTCAGCAAAGTTGAATTTCTTCAGACGGCCAATGAAGAAGTCAAATTGTTGAATTGCTTTCTCAAGGTGATCATCAATTTCTGTATTCAACTCAGAACATTCTTGTAGCGTGAAGTCATCAGCCGTCCACGATGGAAGCCCCTTAGCTTCTCGAATGTTGTTATACTCTCGCAGCTTGCCACCCTCTTTCTTCTTCCAGTGACCCCAGAATTCAGTCTGATTGTTATAGCGCACAGTGCGGCCTGATTCCTTGCTCGTGACCAGAACATAATTTGTTTGGACCGAGATAGCTGCACGAAGAATCGGCGTGTCAGCATCAATAATTGCTAGCTCGTATTTACTCATACTTCTCCAATGAAAAAGGGAGCCGAAGCTCCCTTTGTTTATGCGAACAAAATGTTCAGCGTAGCTTCCACTTCTTCAGCCTCTTGTCGAGACTTCGCAGCATCTTCTTTGAACTTGCTCTTTGCAAGCTTATTAAATGCTGCCTTCTTGATCACCAACTTGTCTTCCACACCCTCTGCAATTTCCTTGATGTCTGCCTTAAGCAGATCAATTTCCTTGAGGATGTTTACAACACGTTCAATCTCTTCAGCCAACTTTTCACGACCTTCAAGGTCTTCGGGGATGTAACTTACGTTAGTAATACTCATTTATTTCCTTTTTAAATAGGGTTCTTTGCTTCACCATTTTCTGCATGCCAGATTGCATGGCATCTTGCACATAGCCAACGAAACTCATGTGGTTTATCGTAATCATCGTGATGCGCTTCAATCTGAAGGTCATTAGGACACTCAGAACATACCGTAGGTTTTATATATTTACCAGTACGCACCCCGTTATTAACTTGTTGATGAGCTTTGTACTTTTTAGGATACTTAGCCCTGTACTATCTTAAATAACTTGAAGGCTGTCGCGCCCCGCGCTGCCTGTCATATTCCCGCACAGAGTCGTTGTCTTTTCTGTGAGTTCTTACATCAGATTTTGTACATTCTTTACACTTATTAAGATGACCATCAGCCATCGATTTGTGTTTATAGAATTCAGACAAAGGTTTGACAGTGCGGCACTTGAAACAAACCTTCATGTTGCTTAGAAGTCGCAACGACCAATTCGGCGCGATTTGCTGGTCTCGCTATCGAACATGGGCGATGCCGAAACGAAAGGGATATCATCGTCCATGTCATCGAATCCCGACGAAGCGGCCCCACTCTTTGTGGGAGCAGGTGCAGCCGCCTTCGCCTTGCCCTTAGGCTTCGCAGCCGGTGCGGGAGCAGGCGCAGGAGCATCTTCCTTAGCACCCTTGACATACTCAGTGATAGCCGGTGCTACAACATCCAGAGTAGTCCGGGCATAAGCTTCAATTTCTTGAACACTATCAACAAAGCGAGAAGCACTCAGAACAGCTTGACCAACGCTTGCGCCAAGGTCATATTCAGACATCTTAGGATTCTTTTCCTTGTATTCTGCGGTAAGCTTTTCAGTCAGTTCGTGCACTTCCTTAGCAGCTTCAATCAGGTCTTCTGGCGAAGCCAAGCCGAGCGTATTGATAGCTGCATTCACAGCGTGACCAACACGAACACCAGTCATATCCTTGGGCTTGTATTCCTTAGCTGCACCACCACCAGCAGATTCCTTGACAGGTGCTGGAGTGACAATCAGAACGTCACCGAGTCGAGCCGAATACTGAGGCTTGCCGTTGTATTCATCACCACGGGTGACAACTACAGAAACTTCAGCACCTGCAGCCAGATCGTGATAATTACCCTCAGTATCCTTAGCGCGTGGGGTCTTCTTCTTATCCGTTTGTTCAAACAGACCAAGCGAGATAC